>JAPKLW010004102.1:0-30744 GCA_026898455.1 Plectranthus barbatus
AAAATATGGAGAAACACCAAGCAGGCTGGTACGTCAATTTTACAAGTCTAATTTTAGCATAACAATTTGTATGTCCACGTCGAAATGTAATGTTAATGCGTAATACTGCAGGTGAAGCTGTTCATTGACTTCCTGAATGAGAAACAAGCAAAAGACAGAGGAGAAATTATGGGGAACGCAAGGATTGAAAGGATGAAAATGAATTGGCGAAATTCAACAAACAAGCTTGATTGTGGTGTATATGCCATGTTGCACATGGAATCATACATGGGGCAGAAAGCTGATGAGTGGGAGAGTGATCTAACAAAAGCCAGCAAACTTGATTTGAAGAAAAAAAGGATGGTGATTTGCCGGAAACTACTGGGTGCAGATTGCAACAATAAGAGTGAAGCAGTTTGTGAAACAGCTAAAAAGTTTTTCAGAAAGAACTGCAGGGCAAAGGATTTCGACATGGACGCCTATTTAGATAAAATTAGGCGTTAAGTGATTATTTGAAGTATAAGCTTGTGTATGGCATGGCTACATTATCGTTCTGTTTTAAACTATGTTTTTGGTTAGGAATTTGGTTGTTTTTTTTGAAACTGGAATACATTATGTTTCTAATTATATTACTTTTAGTAGCCATTATAAGTCGTTAATATTTAAATGGAAGCATTTTAGTTGTTTATATGTAATATTTTAAATATTTAAATGAGTACCTTTTTTCTAAATTTCTTTGTACTACATTGTTTTCTATTAAAGTAATTATTCAAATATTTCTAATTATTGTGCAAGTTTTTTAATTAAAAGCATGATGACGTGAAAAAAACAATATTTAATTTCACAACAACTATTGCAAAATATTTTAGGGCAATAAAGATACTTTAAAAAAGTTGCACAAAAAAAACAAAAAATATGCTAAAAAGTAAACATTTTATAGCAAATAAAAACTTTAAAGTGATAAAAATTCATATGCGACATTACTATGTGAAGGAACAATTACCTAAAAACTGTTTATTTCTAAATTCATATGAAATGTAAACGAAACATACATAAAACCAAACAAAAACTATTATAAAAAAACAATTCACTAATAAAAAACAAATATGATAGTTTGATAATATATTAATCCATGATAAAAAAATATTCAAAACAAAAATGAACAAAGCAAACAAGATCTAAACAATGTCACTGCTTGCCAACACTATTGACTTTGTCACAATTACGTGAATCATGATTAGCCATCTGCTTGCACTTATTACACAACCTCATTGGTTTCTTCAACATTCTCTCAGCCTTATCCTTGCGAGACAAAATACGACTACCACTCCCTTTAGTTTTAACAACATCCGGAGGGTGTACATCAACAATATCCGGAATCTCTGCACCATAAAACCTACTGAACATACGGTTCTTGTCACCAACTGAATCAAGGTGATCCTCGCCCGATATATTCTTGCCTGCAGTATCAAGTGCACTATGCAAATCCGACAACTTACTAACATCACCGTCAAACTTCTGCAGCCACCCATAAAATGATGACGTAAGCCTATTCATCAATTTCTTATTCTGATCCACATTCTCAAAATGTTCCAGACTTCCAACCTCTAACAACTGAACATTTGTAATCAAATGTGCCTTCTTCCATCTGTCAATTAAATATTTTTTATGGAATGGAATACACAAACTTACTCTTCAGAACAAAAAATATATGAGAACACAAAACACCCAACCTTTCAAACAACTTGCATGAACATATGTACTCCAACAAGCCTTCATCGTAAACAACGACATAAATATCACCCAAATCATCAATTACCCTACGTGTATCCTTACCACCAATAACTTGTCTATCAGTAAGGGCAATTCGATTCAATGCACCTTTGATCTCTTGAAGAACTCTTTGAAAAAACTTAGACGAATAAACACGGACAGCATGTTTCTCCAGCTCAAGATCTGTAGACAATGACGGGAAAAATGCTTTATCTAAATAATTTAATTTTGCACTTTGGTACCTTTGAGCATCTAATGCATGGTTGAAATGCATCCAAAATTCCAGCAAATTGGACCGCGAACGAGTGTATCTCTTATAAAAGCTATTTTCACACTCTAAAATAGACGTCGTCCGAAGCAACCCACTTAGATTAAAACTCCTAAAATATGCAGGAACCCAGAACCTACGATTTTCAAACATTGTAGAAAACCAAGGATCACCTTCCAAACCATACCTAGTCATTATTCCATCCTAACATGAATCAAAATAATCAGCCTCAATGAGCTCCGACCAAGCACATGCATTTAGCTCCTTCTTGAAATCTTCATCTGCTCGCAAAGCTTTTGAAATCTTATCAGCTACCTTAATCATTATGTGCCACATATACCATCTATGACGTGTTCTGTTCAACACCCTTTCAACAACAACTTTCATCCCCAAATCCTGATCCGTAATAATTAAATTAGGACTTCGACCCATAGCATCAACAAACTTCTCAAAAAGTCAAATAAAAGATGTTGCATCTTCCTTTGACAACAACCCTGCAGCAAATGTGACCGGTTTGCCGTGGTTGTCTTTACCGGTAAACGGCGCAAAAATCATACAATACCTGCACAAGTGAAATTAAATATTATGCAACTTTTTAAAGATAATTCTGCATCTTATTTATTTTTTTATGTATATATATATACACCGAAATCAAACGAATCAAACCCATAAATTACAAATAAAATAAAAAACACATAAAAAAAAATATCAAACTTACTTGTTTGTCGAGTACGTCGTATCAAACGCAACAGAATGCCCAAAAATCTGAAAATTCCTACGACAAATGGGATCACACCAAAACAACCTAGTTAATTTGTCCTCAGAATCAACTTCGTAATGGTATATAAAGGCATCACACAACTCTTTCTTCCTTTTCATATCGTTCAATAACATCTGAGCATCGCAACCTTCAACAAATGCCTTCATATCTCTAGAAAAGTTACGAACCTCAATAACAGAACAACCAACGAAATCTGTACACCCCATCAACTCCCTCAGCAAATTATAAGATGCAGTAGGTCCAATACTAGAAGCAGCGCAATCCATAATAAAATTTTGATGAACAAGATCAATATTACGATTTACCTTCATAAAATGTCTATGTGAAAAATCAACCATATCGTGATTATGACCCTCAACAAATAAATGAACTACATATCCTACGCCAGCAATATACTTGAACACAACCCTTGCATTAAAACGACACCTAGAAGAAACCCTCCTCCTAATCTTGGAATTAGACTAATCATAGTCTAACATATCCACATCCCCAACAACAAATTTATCGCCCTCACGATTGCATACTACATACCTCCAAGTCAACACATCCTTAACTCTCTTAGAACTAGATAAACGAACATCAAACCCAACAAACTTAGCATATTCCCTGTAAAAGTCTACACCTTCATCCAAAGTAGGGAATACTTTGCCCTTATGAGGTTTCAAAGACTCCTCGCAAACCGGAGTAATAACTACTGCAAAAAAACAAAAAATAACATATTAAAATGAATACCAATAAAAACAAAAATATTAGATGAATATTATAATATTGATACAAAATATGCAAAAAAAATAAACATTATGTGCAATATAACCTTAAAAAAATTGCAGAACTATAAACATAACATACTGTTTACAATAAAATAAATAACATCACAAACTCGTAACGAAAAAAAAGTCACTTGTTATACGCAAAAAAAAAAATATATATTTTAACCACATTCACAGACGATCAATGTGTATATTATTCTACAGAAATACTCGTAAAACAACATTCATATCAAGGAAATGCAATGCACATAAAAAAAAATTGTAGAACAACTTAAACCCGTACAACTAACTATAAAACATAGAAAAACACAAATAAATAAAACCAGAAAGATACGAAAATCGCTATGCTAACGTAAAAAAAAAAAGAAAAATTTTACAAAATTATTTAAAAAAAAAACGAAACTCTTTCACACATACCATCGTTATACTTATCCATGGGGATGACTGCAACGGACATTATGATAGCAAGTCGATGAAGAATTACAAAAGAAAAAGAACTGATAGAACAATGAAACGATTCGTAAAAAAATAATAAATGAACGACTAAAACGTTGAAATAATGAAAACTTCTACGATAACAAAATAAAAATATACGATACAATAAAAAAAAAATATACTGAACAAAAATAAATAAGGAATAAAAAGATTTGACAAAAGATATTTGAGAGAAAATCATGGAATATGTTATGGTAACAAAAAAAAGGAAAGATAATATACCGAAAATACCCTATAAAATCTTAAAAAATAAACATAATTTAAGAAATCAAAAAAATCAGGAACGTCCAAAGTAAAAAATCAAAGGACACGATTAGTTCTCATTTCACATCGAAGAGGTGGTTCACATATGATCACACCTCTCTCTCTCTCTCTATATATATATATATATCTATATAGGGGTGCGTTCAAGGGTGAACATGTGTCCATGAATGAACAGAGACCAAAATCCAGCCCTTGATTTCGAAAATAGACGTCCCAGATTTTCTGTTGCCATTTATCATTATTGATAGCTTCTTCTATCATTGAAAGGGCAAATTAGTCCTAAATGGGAAAAAATTGAAATTGAATTAATTCTGCATGCTGATTTTTCGGATTCAGTTACCAAATCAAATCCCACAATTTTTTTCATTATTATCATATAAATTGGAAAGAGAAATGAGATCATGTTGCATATTTTTTGGGTGCGGTTACCAAAAAAAATTACACCACGATATATTCCATAATCTTAAGTTAATCGTTATCATTGTTTATGGTTTTGTATGTCATTGTAAGCTGATTTATTGGGTGCGATTTCAACTTCCACTAATCTACTTTCATTAAATGCATAAACAACTTTAATTATTCGTACAATGATATTGAATAAGGATAACAATGATCTTAGATGTGTATTAAATCACTTGAGATTAAACTGACAAATTTTGATAAAATGATATTGAATACAAGTAACAATGATAATGTCAACAACGTACAATGATATTTAATAAATATAACAATGATCTTAAAGGTGTATTAAAATTCAATTAAGATTAAACCGATAATTTTGATAAAATGATATTGACTATATGTAACAATGATAATGTCAAAAGCATACAATGCTACATATCAACTGAGTTCAAACAATGTAGAAAATAAATAAATAATTAACAATCCATTAAAAATATTGTGATGTAATCAAATAAATTTGAAGAATTGAGAGAATTTGGTAGAGAAAATCATGATAATTACAAGAGAGTGTGATTTCTCCACCTTTCCACCACCGTGCAACCGCCCACACAGGATTCCTCCCCCCCCAAATTTGTGTACAGTTGGTGGCGACTTCAGCATATTTTCACCAAATTCCACTCGCTTCTTTGACATTCCAAGTCCGGATCTTCGATTGTTGAGAGTTCTCACTCGATGGAGATTCCCTCCGACGAAGCGACGCCGATGCCGATGCCTGCGACTGGATAAGCGAGGGCTGGTTGCGTCCGATCTTGATTGGCGACGGGAGTTTCTTGCGTATTTCTGCGCGATTCAGGGTGAATGTTGTTCGCGCGAGTCTTGGAGGGTGGAGGGCGTCTCGGTTGCGTCGTGCAGCGATTAAGTCCGGCGCCTGAGCTGGCATCTACGACGTTCCCGATTGTCTTCGATTTGAGATGCAACTGCGGTCTAAACAGTTGCAGGCGAATTTTTTGAAGGATTTGGGGGATTAATTGAACCCTAGAAATATGTGTGTAAATTTATATTAAAAAATTAATAAGTTAAATCCCAAGAAATTAGGTAACTACCATAATGATCAAATCTACTAAAAAGTGAATAAAATTTACTACCTAAAAAGCCCTTTCAAATAAATAAAAAAATATAATGACTGCCACGTGTCATTATTATAATCATCAGATTAAAAAAAATTAATGGTTAGATTATAGGTCACTGTTCATTCATGGTATTTAGTTCGGATTTGAACGCAACTCTCTCTATATATATATATATTCCCTCGGTCCATTTGCATTTTCCCAGTTTCTTTTTTTGTTTGTCTCATTTCATTAACCTCATTTTTTAAAATGATAATTTTTTCACACTCATTACTAAAATGTTAATTTCACTCAAATCATTATGCACTCACAATCTTTAGTTATTGTGCTGGTCAAACTGCGACAATTCAAGCAGGACGGAGGGAGTATTAAAGGAAAATAGTAAAAAAACTATTCCTATTATTATTTTTAGTGTATTTTTTATTTATTATATTATAAGATAAATATACAGTAAAAAATAAAAATATAACAATAAAATATTTATTACTTTTTTTTAAAAAAAGAAACTATATCTCACGAATTTATTATATTTATTATTTTTTAAAACAATACTAATATAATGTCTTTTATAGCTTAATATTTAATTTAAATTCCATAAACTTTTTGTTTGATATACTTCTTTTTAGTTTTATTAAGTTTATACATATAGTTTGACGTATAATTTAGAACACGATTTATATTATAATATATTAAATTTAATATTGATAAATAAAGATTATTAAATATATTTAAAAAGAATTTCTATAAATGTTAAGATATATAACTTTGTTAAATATATCTTAAAATCATAAAATGAGATTTTATATTTAATTCACGCATTAAACGAGTATAAATCATCACATCATATCAATTTCTTTTTAAAGAAATTTGTTTTACTTGATATGTTTGTACATTATAACATATACATGCATTTTAATATACAATAATAACAATTTCAATAAAATCATATGTTGTTTTTCAATAAAATTACATTTTCACTATTTTTTCTTATTTTCTAGTTTTAAACAATACGAGTATAATGCAAAAAAACTAATATAAATATTGTTTCTTGATAGGTTAATTTTATAAAACAAACTTTTACAACATTTATATTTTATCTACTTGCTCTGGTTTTTATCAAATTTATATACATACATAGTTGGATGTATATATCATATAAAAACTTATATTATAACGGGTAAATAGGGGAAAATACCCTAAACTATTGACATTTTCGAAAAAATACCACATTCTATTTTCATAAGTTAAAAATATTCCAATGTTTACTTCTATTTATGAATTATATCCTGATCTATTGATATTTTGGAAAAAATACCTCAATGTATTATTATTAATTGAAAATACCCCAATGTTTAATTTCGTTTACGAAGTATACCAAAACGAGAAATATTATTGACTCACACAAAGATGACAGTCAAAACAACTATCTTCGTCTGTATTAAATTTAATGTATTAAGTAATCAATATTTTCTACATATTCTGAAAAATATTTAAATTTCATGTTCTACTCTTTTTCTTGTTTCCTTTGGTTGGTGTGACGTCCAATCCAAGACGAAGGTGCATACATTTCGATACAAGATCACATGTCGAACACATTGAGAGAAAAAAAAAAGGAATTCAAGCAACCGAAGGAAAAAAAAAAAAAAAAGCAGAACAAGAGTTTTAAATACTTTTTGGAAGATAAATGCATTTGAATATATAGCAAATATTGATTGTTTAGTATATTAATTTAACCGCAATGATGATAGTTGTTTTGACTACCATTTTTGTGCGAGTCGATAATATTTTTCGTTTTGGTATAATTCATAAACGAAATTAAAGATTGGAGTATTTTCAATTAATAATAATACATTGAGGTATTTTTTCCAAAATATTAATAGATCAGGGTATAATTCATAAATAAAAATAAAAATAGGAGTATTTTTAACTTATGGAAATAGATTGGGGTATTTTTGCGAAAACGTCAATAATTTAGAATATTTTCCCTATTTACCCTATTATAACCATACTAATATATACATATAGTAACCTTATAATTATATTTAATATGAGATTCGTGCAATATATAGGTGCAAATCTAGTATTATATATAATTGATCTTTAAAAATATGTTTTTTCTATAAAACCTTCTGCAACTATATATCGAGCTCAACTCCACCACAGCAAACACATTCTATTAAAAAAAAAAAAACGAGCTCTCCTCTCTCTCTTAAGAACACGCACACACACCTCCACCAACACAAAAGATATGAAGCCAACGGAAACATTAAACTTCAAGGTTTCGAGAAAAAATCCCGAGCTGATCGCTCCGGCGAGGCCTACTTCTCATGAATTCAAGCTCCTCTCCGACATCGATGATCAAGAAGGCCTCCGTCTCCAAATCCCGGTGATTCAATTCTATCAGAGTCAGAGAAGCCCCTATGGAGAAGGGAAGGACCCTGTGGAGGTTATCCGCGACGCCATTGCTAAGGCCTTGGTTTTCTACTACCCTTTTGCGGGGAGGCTGAGGGAACGCGCTGACCGGAAGCTGGTAGTGGAGTGCACCGGTGAGGGCATCCTGTTCATAGAGGCCGACGCTGATGTAACGCTTAAGCAGTTCGGCGATCCCCTTCTGCTGCCCTTCCCATGCCTGGAGGAGCTGCTTTATGATGTCCCTAACTCCGCCGGCTTGCTCCATTGCCCCTTACTGCTCATTCAGGTACATGAGATTTTCTTTTTCTTATTATTTGCCATCAGATCAAATTATTTATTCTATATATATATATATATATATATATATATATATATATATATATATATATATATATATATTATATGAATACTTGGATCTAGGGATATCGATTTAACCGAATTTTAACCAAGAAATAGATTAAGGCCAAAATATTTAGACCCAAAAATAATTTTTGTGTGGAACCAAATAGCTCGAGGTCATATTAAGATGAGCCCCAAACTAAAGAGGTTCCTGATCAATGAATAATTTTTTATTAATATTTTTACCATATTTATATTACTCCATCCTTTCCGGATGAATTGTCCACTTTATTTTTGGTACAATAACTAATACAAGTAGAGATAAAGTAAATTAGTATTTAGTGAGTGTATATTAATTTTTTATTTTAAGTAAGTGGACAATTAAATGTGACGGATAAAAAGAGAAAGGTGGACAAAAGTGGAAAGGTGAGAGTATTTGAAAACTAGGCCCCGACCAAAATCACATCTTGGGCTGATTTGACAATTTTCAATGCAACCCGGATTTATTGAAGAAACTAGGTGCTATTAGGGATGCAATCGAACTCAATTAAATCGAGTAGTGTCGTATTTAAGTATGACTGTTTAGATACGATTCGAGCTTTGAGCTTTCTACAAAATAAATACTTTAATATTCACGAACTTGATCAAATCTTAATTGAGCCTAACAAATGTTCTAAATTCAGAATATATATTTAAAATATTTATTATTAATTATTTTGAAGGAAAAAGTTATTTATTCCAAAATTAATACTCCCGGATGAATTGTCCACTTTGCTTTTGGCACAATAACCAATGCGAGTAGAGATATATGAAATTATTATTTTATTAGTGAGTGTGTATTAATTTCTCATTTTAGATAAGTGGACAATTAAGTGAGACGGACAAAAAAGAAAATGTGGATAATTGAAGTGGGGACGAAGGGGGTACTTTATTTAAGATCATATTTTTTTATGTTAAGTCATGTAGTTGTTTTTAGTTCATATAAGTCTTAATAAATGATTAAATTCTTTTAAGTAATTTAACATGAATTTTAAATATTGAAAATTTAAATAATAATATATTTTCAATATGTAAATTGATAAATACATGATGTTTGATATTTGTTTCGAGTTTCTTTTATAAAGGAGAATAAATAATGTATATTTTTTTTTATAAAAAAAATTAACATTAATTTAAATACACACCCTACATGTCCCCATGAAAGCTCGAAGCCTCGAACCCATGACCTCTCAGTCATAGGTAAAGTGCTTTCACCACTGCACCCCGAACAAGAGACATAAATAACGTATACTTTTTTCTATCGTATGGAGGATTAAAAGAGTGGAAAAAATTAATGACATAAAAAATCATAAAATATTACAAGATAATTAATAAGTTCTATAGTCTGACAGGCTAGTCCGAAAACTAAAAAATTAGTGTTCGGATCGGATTCTTTTGCTCGAAAATTCTTGTGATTTGGATGTTTCACTTCAAAGTTATCATTGACAAGGTTACAATGGCTCAACATTATTTTTGAGAATTGGAAGCTAAGATCCGTTTGATTATTTACTACTTCCTCTGTCCCGGTTTAATTATTCTAATTTAAACGGGCAAAATAAACAAGAACTATGAGTGCAAAATTAGTTGAGTGAAATTAATAATTTATTGTTGAGTATGAAAATATTACCATTTTTAAAAATGAGACTAATGAAGTGATACAAACAAAAAAGAAAAGTTGGACAATTAAACCGGGGCGCAGGGATATACTTTTACGTTAATTTATTTCGTATGTAACTTACATGTTAATGCAAAAATGAATCTATCAAGTAAAAACAAGTTTTTTCTTCTTTGATGGAATAAATAATTTGCAGGTGACGCGTCTTAGATGCGGCGGCTTCATCTTCGCACTTCGCTTGAATCACACGATGAGCGACGCCGTTGGGCTGGTTCAGTTTATGTCTGCTGTAGGCGAACTCGCCTGCGGCGCTGATATCCCCTCTATTCCACCCATTTGGAAAAGACACCTTCTCAACGCGCGCAATCCACCGCGCGTGACGTGCACGCATCACGAGTATGACGAGGTTCAAGACACCAAAGGAACACTAATCCCACTTGATGACATGGTGCGCCGCTCCTTTTTCTTCGGCGTTGCCGAACTCGCCGCCATCCGCAGCCGCCTGCCCCTATATCTCCAGCACTACTCCACCTTCGAGCTCCTCACGGCGTGCCTCTGGTGGTGCAATACGATCGCCATGTCGCCGGATCCTAGTGAAGAGATTAGAATCCTCTTTGTCTTGAATTCTCGGAGGCGATTTAATCCGTCGATACCTGACGGCTACTACGGAAATGCTTTATCATTCGCCCTCGCCATTTCCACCGCCAGCAATTTGTCTAGAAACCCGTTGCATTACGCTGCGGAGCTAGTGAAAAAGGCGAAATCCAACGTAACAGAGGAGCATATGAAATCAATTGCGGATCTCATGGTAATAAAAGGCCGGCCAAATCTCACAGTGGTGCGAACCTACATTGTGTCCGATGTGAGACACGCTGGCTTCGAAGAAGTAGATTTTGGTTGGGGAAAGCCAGCATACGGCGGTCCGGCCATGGGCAACGTGAGTGCTATCTCGGGGGTTGTGAGCTATTGCATTCCATTTAAGAATAACAAGGGCGAGAATGGAATAGTAGTTCCAGTAAGCTTGCCGGGAAATTCTATGGATGTTTTCGTGAAGGAGCTCGAGGGGATGCTAAAAGATAGCGCCACCGGAGTGTTCATCACATCGGCGCTGTGAAGTTATTTACAAGATTGTTTGTTTTGTGGCATGGGTCACATCGTTAAATAACAATGTATTAACCATCTCCAATCCTACTTCATAACCTAATTCAAACTTAAATTTAGCAATTCTCCTTCTCCGATCCACATGCATTTTCAAACTAATATAATATTGGGTTTCTCGAGTTTCTCTCTACAATACCCAAAAACTTTTTATTTTTTATAAGGCCTTTGAATTTTACCATTCACATATTTTCTTTTTATTTTTTTTCTTTAATTTGGCATTTTGCATTTTCTCATCCTTTCACTTCTTTGATTTGCACTTCTCTTCTGTTTTTATTTTTCTGCACATTTTTTCAACTCAGGCCTCTCACTTTTGGGACATTTATTTTCTTCAACTTTCATAAGGTACCAACCTCACATCACCCATATTCTTAATCCTTCCGAAAATTCGCACATCCCCCTATCAACGATATTGAAGATATCTATAAAGATATAGATAAAGATAATAGATACACAAATATTAATAGATCTTGATATAGTTTGTCACTTATTTCATGCATTCCATTGTGTATGTATATGCCATATTGTAAATTATTCATGAATGCGAAAGACGTTCATTAAACTCTGATATGGTATCAAGCTATACTAGGTTGAAAACCTAATTTTTTTTTCTTTCTATGCGCCGATCTTATCACATGGCCGATATTCCTTCTCCCACCCTCACTTTTACAACTATGATTCATATGGTTACTATCAAACTCACTTCGATAAATTATCTATTGTGGAATGCACAACTCGAACCTCTTCTCGGTAGTCAAAACTTCTACTCCTTAGTTGACAAATCTTTTCCTTCCCCACCCGCTGAAATCATTACATCTGACAGTCGACAGTCTCCTAATCCGTATTATTCTGCATGATGGGCATGTGATCAACTTCTCAAATTTTCCTTGTCTCGACCCTTATGGAAGAATCCATCGCCCTCGTCGTCGGCTGCCGAACCTCTTGTGACGTCTAGCTCGCCCTCAAGCGCACTTACGGTTTTGCTTCCAAGGCCCGTGAGATTACATTTAAAGATGATCTCCTATCTATTAAACTTGAAACCCTATATGTTTTTGAATTTGATAGCATGTTTAAATCCTTTTGTGATTAGCTATCTTCAATTGGACACCCCTTAGATGAGTCTGACAAGTCTCATTGATTTCTTGACACCCTCGGAGCGGATTTTTCCAGTTTTGCTACAGCTCAACTCGCGCAGGATCTCTTTGCTAATTTCCCAACGCTCTTGGCTCATGATCAAAGTCATGAGTTGTTCCAGAAATTGATCATCCCTCCTCATCTCCCACAACTACTTTCACCATTTCAAATCGTGGTTCCAACTCTTTGCGCTCCAATTCTTCCAATTCACGTAGCTCATGAAAAAACAACAAGAATCGTGGGCTTAATTCCTTTGGTGGTCCAGGTCGTCGTTCTTCGACACGGTGCTATTTTTGTAGGGAGAGGAACCATGATCCATTGGACTGTCCGAATCAGTTTGATCAGAAATACACTCGCTCTAGCTGCCCCTCACCCACTGCTCAGTTTGCCAAAGCCTTCTTAATCGGGTGCTCAATCTCTCAGCCTCCTCCGTCTGATTGGTATTTAGATACAAGTGTTTCGGCACATATTATTGTAGGGATTGTATACTAAAAATATTTATAATTAAGTGTGTTTGTTCGATACACTGGTCTTTATAAATGTGTTACATCAACATAGTCGTTATCTGATATAACAAACATACGATACGAACTATAATATCTTATTATCTCGCCTATAGGGTTGATCATGTGGTGTGTAGGAGATCACAGAGGATCATATGAATCGTTGACCTAGCGAGATATAAACAGTATCACGGCTGAGACAGTTCCTGAATAGGCTGACGGTTTAGGCTGCAACACATCAATTTATAAGTGAGCTAATCCTAGCTACTTGATATGTCGGTACATCTTTATGTAATGGGATCAACAGTGAGATGCCCATTCTCATTATTATATGAATGAGTAAGATCTCAACATACTTGTTATGATCTTAAACCTGATGGAAGGCTAAGGGGCATACACAAGTGGACCACACTTTGACTTGCTATGGTGGCGAGTCTTACATGTACTCTTGTAACTACATCTTGGGTGTGACGGTTTGTGTGTGGCCTGCTTAGGCTGGACATGAAGGTAAACATATCCGTTTTAGGATGGAAACATTTCCTGAAGAGCTCACAAGGTTCATTATGCTAAACCATGCAGGTTGAATTATTTAATTCAGGCATAAGTGAAAAGGAGTGGGTGATACTACTCAAGAAATGAGAGATTAATTAATTGTGGTTGATTGTCATAAGTCAAATTAATTAATGAATGTCTGGAATCTTAAATATGTGGATCATTCAAGTTTAATGCAACTCGTTCCAAATAACCTGCTAATAAATGAGTGAGTCATCAATGATTTCCTTGGTAGATTTAACCGAAGTCCGCGAATTGATTTGATTAATTTTAGCAAAAAGTGAATTAAGGCTGAAATATTATAGCCCCAAAAATAATTTTTGTCCGGAACCGAATAGCTCGAGACCCTACTAAACTGAGCCCCAAACTGAAGAGGTTTCTGATCAATGCAATTATATTTTATTAATATTATATTATCTTATTTAAGATCATATTTTTTATGATAAGTCATGTAGTTGTTTTTAGTTTATATAAGTATTAATAAACGATTAAAATTCTTATAAGTTATTTAAACATGAAATTTAAATATTAATATATTTTCAATATTTAAATTGATTAATACATGATGTTTGATATTTGTTTCGAGTTTCTTTTATGAAAGATAAAAAATAACATGGATACTTTTTTATATATAGTTTGGAGGATTAAAAGAGTGGAAAAAAATAATGACATAGAAAATCATAAAATATTACAATATCAATAATAAGTTCTATAACCTGACAGGCTAGGTCGAAAATAAAAAAATTAGTGTTCAGATCGGATTCTTTTGCCCGAAAAAGTTTCAATTTGAATTGACACGGACCGAATAGTCCACAATGAATCTATCAAGTAAAAATGAATCTTTCATGTAAAAACGAGTTTTTTTTTGCTTTGATGGAGTACATATTTTGCAGGTGACGCGCCTCAGATGCGGCGGCTTCATCTTTGCCCTTCTCTTAAACCACACGATGAGCGACGCTGCCGGGCTGGTTCAGCTTATGTCTGCTGTAGGCAAACTCGCTCGTGGCGCTGATATCCCCTCCGTTCCACCCGTTTGGGAAAGACATCTTCTCAATGCGCGCAACCTGCCGCGCGTGACGTGCACGCACCACGAGTATGACGACATTCAGGACACCAAAGGAACCTTAATCCCACTTGACGACATGGTGCGCAACTCCTTTTTCTTCGGCACCGCCGAATTTGCTGCCATCCACAGCTGCCTACCCCCGCATCTCCAACACTGCTCCACCTTCGAGCTCCTCACGGCGTGCCTCTGGCGCTGCAGTACGATCGCCATCTCGCTGGATCCAGGCGAAGAGATTAGAATCCTCTTTGCCGTGCATTCTCGAAGGCGATTTAATCCACCGATCCCTGACGGCTACTACGGAAATGCTTTAGCATTCCCTGTCGCCATTTCCACCGCTGGAGATTTGTCTAGAAACCCGCTACAATATGCGGTGGAGCTAGTGAAAAAGGCAAAATCCAACGTGACGGAGGAGTATATGAAATCAATTGCAGATCTCATGGTAATAAAAGGCCGACCGAGTTTCACGGTGGTGCGAACCTATGTGGTGTCTGATGTGACTCACGCCGGCTTCGAAGAAGTAGATTTCGGCTGGGGAAAGCCGACGTATGGTGTCCCGACCATGGGCAACGTCAGTGCTATCCCGGGGGTCGTGAGCTACTGCATTCCGTTTATGAATAACAAGGGCGAGAATGGAATAGTAGTTCCAGTAAGCTTGCCGGAAAATGCCATGGATGTTTTCGTGAAGGAGCTCGAGGGGATGCTGAAAGGCAGCACCACCGGAGTGTTCATCACGTCGGCACTGTGAAGTTATTTACAATGTTTGAGTCACATCGTTCAATAACAATGTATTAACCATCTCCAATCCTACTCCATATTCAAATTCAAACTTAAATTTTGCAATTTTCCTTCTCCGATCTGATCCACGTGCATTTTCAAACTCATATAAAATTGGGTTTCTCGAGTTTCTCTCTGCAATACCCAAATACTTTTATTCGTTATGAGGCCTTTGAAGCTTAACATTTACATATTTTCTTTTTATTTTTTTTACTTTGATCTTGCATTTTGCATTTTCTCATCCTTTCACTTCTTTGATTTGCACTTCTCTTTTCTCTTTTTATTTTTTTGCACATTTTTTCGACTCATGCCTCTCACTTTTGGGACATTTATTTTCTTCAAATTTTATAGGGTACCAACCTCACATCACCCATATTCTTTATCCATCCGAAAACTCACACATCCCTCTATCAGCAATATTGAAGATATCTCTAAAGATATAGATAAATATAATAGATACACAAATCTTAATAGATTTTATTGTAGTTTGTTGCCTTATTTCATTCATTCCATTGTGTATATATATGCCATGTTGTAAATTATTCATCAATGAGAAAGAAGTTCATTAAACTGCCACCTGGTGTCAAGCCACAATAGGTTGAAACTCTAATAATTTTTTCTTTCTTTCTGTGTGCCGATCGTACCCCCATGGCCGATATTCCTTCTCCCACCCTCACTCTTACCGTTAGGATTTTTATTAGAGAAATCCTTCCTTACCTTTTATATTTTGGTGGGTCAAAGATTGTAAAAGCCATCTTAGTCAGTTTTTCAGTTTCTAGAGTTCTAAAACTGTAATCCTTGTATAGGATCAATCGAGTTGTAATAGAACTTAGTTGCTGAAGACCGAGCATAGGAAATGCTCGAGAATTGAAGAAGTGTACGCCTTGAAACTTGGTTCTCACCAAGTATGGCCTTGACAAAGCTTGAGTTTGGGTACTTTGCATAGGGTCTTCCTATACAGACTAGGGAAGTCAGTATGAGGGCCTTCCCATACTGACTAGGAGAAGTCACTATGAGGGCTTTCCCATGCTGACTAGGAGAAGTCAGTATGAGGGACATACTGACCATGGGAGTCAGTATGAGGGTTAGTCATACTGACTATGAGAAGTCAGTATGAGGGCTGGCTATACTGACTATGGGAAGTCAGTATAAGAGCCTTTACCTTTACATGCCTAAGTAAAAGTCAGTACGAGGACATCTAAACTTGGATTCGTCAGACTAAAACGTCGTCTGACGTAAAGTTAGTGTATATTACACTGACACAATAGAGCAGACCTAGAGTATGTGCTATGATTGGACGACATCTTCTATGAGTCTAATAACTGGATTAATGTGTCTAACGGGAAGAATTTCAAAATGCCCAAGGATTTCTCTATAAATAGGTCTGCCCCCAACCTTAAATGGTTACGAATTTGAACAAAAAGTTTCAAATTCCTCAGAATAAAGGGAATATAACTAAGCTATATCTCTGCTAAAACTCTCTGAGTTTCTGTGTTTCCATACACGAGACTTGATTATCTAAGTCAAGTTATTACTCCGTGCTACTCCTTCTTAGCACGAGGCTGAAGCTTTAAAACTGAAGCTACTATTTGGTGAATATATCTTTCTGAGATATATTCATAGCAGTCAGTTTCCTACTAAGGGATTCTAATTCTCACGGGCTAATGCCAACCACCTGAGTTCTGGGAAGAACTGTAAACATCAAACCACCAGGAAGAAGGTTGCGGGGTGTCATCCTCACTTCAACCTGAAGACTAAGCATACAAGGAGTTCCTAGGCGAGTGATCGCAGTAGGCCGAAGGACGGAGGTGCCGGCGGGTTGTGCATAGATCATAAGGAGGCTTGTATTTACTTAGTGATTCATCCACACCTACGATCTGAAGAGTCGATGTAGTATTTTAGATCTGAACTACTATAAATATCCTGTGTTCTTTACCATTTTCATTTATACTTTTGCCTTGCTTAGTTTAGCAAACTGAATTTCAAAACCTTCAATACTTCTCCAAGTATTGAAGAGTATATACTGTGAAACTTACTTAATAACGACATACCTAACCTTAACCTTCTCAAGTACACTAAACTAAGTTCTATCTGTTTAGGAGAACAAGGGTAAGTTTATATTATTACTTCTGCTGCACATATTCGTACTCTGATTTCGGGACCAACAAGTCGTATCACCACCAAGGTTCTTACAGACCAAGGTTGTGTTGAGTCGCTTAGGACCGCACTTTGTTTTTTTATTTATGTGCATTAAAGCTTAGGTACGCAAAGATGACATACATTACGAAGCTTCCAGAGTATATATCAGAAAATTTTGATATATGGAAGAAGCGCTCGCTGATAATGCTGAAGAACGTCCATCCAGAGATGACTGAGGTTCTATCCTCTGGACCACTGAAGATCACCAAAGTAAATACTCAGCTCGGAGGAGCAGGAGGCCCCGAGATAGTAGACAAACCTCATGCAGAGTGGACGAACGAGGACATAATTTGTTTTCAGCTGGATTCAATGGCTATGGAGCTCATTTTTCAATCCTTACCAGAGCCACTGGTTGTCGAACTCTTTCCTACGACAATACCAAGAAGATGTGGGAATTACTTGGTACTTTATACTAAGAGATTGATCAGATGAAGCAAAACAAGCTTCAAAATTGCGTAGATAAGTATGAGTCATTCCAAATGCTTCCCGGTGAAAGTGTAAAATCTATGGAAGCTAGATTTAATGCTATTATTTGTGAGCTAAAAAACTTGGGGAGAACTTATGAGATTGCATATATGAATGCAAAGATTCTCTCCAAGATGCCCAATGAGGATTGGTTCGTCAAAGTTGCCAGCTTAAAGGAAAAAGGATCTCTCCAAGATGACGACCAAGGACGTGTTCGCCCAGCCACAAGCTCAGAGTGGGACATACTAATGGAGAACATGAATGAAGTTGTGTGGAATGTTAGCACTCATCCCGAAGAAGATGCTGTTTTTTTCGCAAAAAAAGAATTCAAAAGAAGGCCTCAGAAGCCTTACCAAGCCGACAGATCATCCGGACAGATGTCTACATCAAAGTCAGCACCATGACCTTCCAACCAGAAGATGGAGGAAGAGAGCTCAAACAAAGAGCTTGAGGAACAAATGAGGAAGTTGACAAAACTTCTTGAGAAAGCTAAAGGCAAGAAGGAAGGTTCACAACCTAGTAAACAAGAACTCAACGAGAGACATCCCAAGGCATTTTTGAGTGGACCTCTCCACCTCACCTCAAGTACGAGTGCCCGTTGGTATCCAAGGAGGAAAGAGAATGTCTGAAAAGGGTATTTGAGAAGAAAGCTTCCAGAGCTGTTGCAAAGGCCATGCTATCCAGAACTGAAGTGCCAGACATTTTAGATAATGATCATAGCTACTACACTTCGGATGATGAGCTCGTGGAGGAAGCATTCTTGGTGCTGATGGCCAAGCTTGGAGAAGAAGGAGCATTTGGATCTGAAGAAGAAAGAACTTAAGCTGAGTCGCAAAACTTGGTAAATATTTCTAACTCAGTTTATATTCCTATAGCATGCATTGAAGAGGATTCCGTTTCTTATTGTTCAGATTCAGAGGATGTTACCCTCGAAATTTTAAATAAAGAATTTTCTAAATTTTATGAATTAAAAAATGTTTTAGCTGGTGAGAATGCCTCACTGAAACTTAAAGTTTCAAAACTTATTGATAAAACCAAAGGATCAAAGTCAATTAGTGAAGATCTAGCCAAGCTTAAAGAGGAGCATTCAACCTTGCTTGAAAATTTTAAATCTCTCTCTGAAGAATGCGAATCTCAAAAACTGAAAATAACTAGTGATCAAAATCTTATCTGCTCACTTTATACTAACACTAGTAGTGTTTCAGAAACCCTGAGCTTACAACTGATCCATGATGCACAAATAAAATGATTGCACAATTAAAATGCAAACCAAGTAATAATATCAATCGAGGTCCCTTACTCGTTTTGCCCTATGGATCACTATCTAATCGTGTGGAATTTTATAGCTAGGAAGATTCAATAGTCGTTGAGTTGTATTCTAACAATCTAGGCTTGAATTTAAACTAAACTAGAACAAATTGAAAACAACATTCTCAAACATCATTCAACAATTTGTAAATGCAAACAATTCCTCAAATTCTTCAAAAACTTGGTAGAACAAGAGTCACAAATACTCAAGAGAGATAGAATGGATGTTGATAAGAATGTGGATGTGATCCAATTAAGTTGAACTTAGATGCAAACACAATTTAATCCCAAAATGGATGGACTATCACGCTCTCCTAGCCAACCCCCTATTACGACGAATTGACCGTAGATGATATTAGAAACCTCAAACAGTTACGTTATTAGCTTCTAACTCACTCCCTAGGGCTCGTAAATCATCATCCTATGCCCCTCCTCCGCACATGGATTAGATTGAGGAACACATGAAACATGCTAATCACGACGCTCCTTTCCGCGTATTGGCTGCAATATTCGCGTCAATTATCACCTAAGTTGGCTCTTACCTACACCTTGGTGAATAGGAATAAGATCTAACATGATTCAATCTCATAGAGGGAGGTAAACATGCACAATTCAACCTAATAATCACACATCTTTATTTAAATCAACATCCAAAAGAAGTTTAGAACATCATACCTATCAATTGGATCATTACAATGTTGAATTGAAAACAAACCATTACAATTGATGGATCTAAAGAGATTTCTTCCGCAAATTGAGTATCTTGATCTTGATCTACCCTTGGACTCTTCAAATCTTCACCAAGTGAGGTTGGATTAGCTCTTAGACACCTTGGATTAGGTTTGGAAGGAGATGGAAGATGGAAATGTAGAGAAAATCTAACTAATTTTTATGTTAAAGTGACAAAAGTTTTTCTAAAATCTGAAATTCCCCCTTTTATAACGAGTTGACAGAGCCTCGGATTGCCTGGGACAAGATGGATCGCCTGAGATGACTTGAAACAGAGAAACTGCCAAAGCAGCCCGCAACGGATCGG
Organism: Plectranthus barbatus; assembly: GCA_026898455.1. Taxonomy (NCBI): domain Eukaryota; kingdom Viridiplantae; phylum Streptophyta; class Magnoliopsida; order Lamiales; family Lamiaceae; genus Plectranthus; species Plectranthus barbatus. Next base: position 20,460 of record JAPKLW010004102.1, read on the forward strand.
CCAGGATGAAAATAGCTTGACCGAGATCTGCCTCTGAAGGGCAGATCAGTCAAGCCTCTGTAGGATCGCCCAGGAAATGCCTTTGAATTGGCATATCGGCCGAGCCTCAGCAGGATCGGCCGAGCTTGGCCTCTGAACTGCCCAGATCGGTCGATCCAAGAATGGATCGACCAAGATTCTTCTCTGAAATCTATCCTACTGTTTTTCCTGCTCCTCTCGGTCGATCCTCACATCCTTTAACTCACAAATCGGGCGATTTTCCTCCAAAACTTAGCAAAAAAGGCTGAATTATGCCCAAGACCTATCCTACACCATCCGAAACTCACAAAACACGAAAACACAACAAAAAAAGCCAAAAGCATATGATATGGGAGTAAAATTAATGCAAACATGCATGCACAAACATCAAAATATAAGTTATTTACGCACATATCAATCCATCTGATAAGTCAGGACTAGGTTATTCAGAAAACACTTTGAGCAATCATGTATCGTCTTCTAAAACTAGAGCTATCTCCAATCATCATCATTCTAGAAATCTGAGGTTTCATACTCAGAACTCTTATGAGAAGAGAACTTATCCATGTAGGAGGAACAACTATACGAGGTCTGAGCCCAATCACTTTTCTATATCAAGGGCTAGGAAGACTGTACACCCTGGACTTGGTTTCCGAGAACCCAACCAAAACTTAGTTTCGAGAAACTTAGCTTCCAGGAAGTCAGTTCCAGGAAACTCAGTTCCAAGAAACCCAATTTATGGCAAGGTTTCACACATACACCCCATTCCTTGCAACTTGCATAGAAATAACATTTATTATCTCAAAAGGAAGATAAAGGGAGAGGAAGATGTGACACCTAAGTTAAAGGTGAAGCAAGTATGGATTCCCAAAGGTTGGATCCATAAGACTAACCCAGCAGGACCCGCAGAAACATGAGTACCTTTAGTCTAACCTTATTTGTTTTGCAGGTACAAGGTCACCAAAGTCAACTCAAGAAGAAGAAAAGAGCTTGGATATTGGATAGTGGGTGTTCAACACACATGACCAGAGAAAGAAATTTCCTATCAAACCTGAAGATGTTAGGAGGACCTTTAGTCAGTTTTGGAGACGACTCAAAGGGTAGAGTAGTCGGGAAAGGATGCGTACAACATAATGGAATCACCATCAACAACGTACCTTAGTCTCCAATCTCAATTACAACTTGCTGAGCGTCAGTCAACTTATTCAATTTGGGTATGAGGTGACTTTTACAGAAGAAAATTGCTTGATCAACGACAAAGACTCCAAAGAGGCTGTGCTTAAAGGAATAAAGAAAGGAAGTCTCTATTTTGTGGATTGGGAGAGCGGGAAGCTTGACACATGCCTTGTCGCAACAAGCTCATCCCAAGAAGGAATCAACTGGCTATGGCATAAGAGGCTTAGCCACCTGAATATTCAATCGATCAGACACTTAGCCAAGCACAAGCTTGTGGAAGGTGTACTACAAGCAGGGTTCAAGAAAGAAGAAGGTGTTTGCAGAGCGTTCAAGATAGGAAAGCAAACCAGAGCTTCATACAAAATTCAAACCATCATAGCAAGCATAGAGGTATACTCTCATTGTAGAGATGACTACTCGAGATACACATGAGTGAGGCTACTGAAAAGCAAAGATGAAGTGATGATTCAACTTCCAAAGATCATTCTTCAAGTGCAAAACAACAAAGGAGTTAATGTGAAAATATTCAGATAAGATAACGGGACTGAGTTTTGCAACGGTCCTCTGATGGATTTCCGTGCTGATGCTAACATTGCTCGCGAGAAGTCTGCTCCAAGAATGCCACATCAGAATGGTCTTGCTGAGCGAAGAAACATAACACTCAAGGAGGCAGTAAGGACTATGCTTGTTGAAGCTGACTTAAAGGAAGGCTACTGGGGAGAAGCCTTGATGACGGCGTGCTATTCTCAGAATAGAAGCGCTATCAACAGTCGTCATCACAAAACCCCGTACGAAGTCTACAATGGCTGTAAGCCTTCTATTGCTCATCTATGTGCTTTTGGTTCTCCATGTTACATCCATAATAATGGAAAGTCTAAGACGAATCCTTTTAGTCCCAAGGCGGATGAAGGTGTGTTCCTTGGATATGGACTCCCTTCATACAAGGGATATAGAGTACTCACCAGACTTGTGGAAGTAACATGCTCTGTTGTTTTTTATGAGTCTATTTGAGTGCGCAGGACCTTAAAGGACCTAGATCATGGTGATCACGAGATTAGACATAGTCATGAGAAACTTAGCTCTGATAAAGAAAATCCTAATAAAGTTTCTCGGGCTAGAACAGTGAATGATCATTCTCCAGAAGACAAGGCTGGTGATGCAACCAACCTTGCTGAGGACATTAGTTCACTAACTATAATCGCAGGCATCAATCAAGGGGGAACCTCAGGAAATAAAGATGAAGCTCAGTCTGGAGGTTAAACTGAAACTGAGTCGCCTACCCAAGCTGACTTACTTCATCCTGAAGAAGTTCAACCAGCAGTGAATCAAGAAGACCAAGAAACGCATGCAGTGGAAGTCACTATTGGAGAAGAGGATTTAAATCCAAATGGTGCAACTCTAGTTCTTGTTCCAGGCGATCTAGCGATGGTGGAATCAACCTTAGTTCAAGTTTCAGTATTGGGAGTAGAGGGTACTGAGTATCCTCGAGTATTTGTTCAACCAGTTAAAGTTACTCAACTCCAGAAGACAAAATGGTTGAGACATCATCCTGAGGAGGTCGTGCTAGACAACGTTGCTAACTCAGTTCGCACGAGACAAGGAAGCACATTGCTTACTTCTTTTATCTCTCAACAATCAGAAGCGATGAAGACCGCGGATGCTCTGAAATCAACTGGCTGGATCAGTGCCATGCAAGAGGAGCTTGCTGAGTTCAAAAGAAATGATGTATGGTACTTGGTAGATCGATCAAATCATTAGTCTATCATCGACACCATATGGGTCTTCAAGAACAAGAGAGATGAGATAGGGAACGTAGCAGGGAATGAAGCGAGGGTAAAAGCAAAGGGGTATGCTCAATGTGAAGGAATCGACTTTGATGAGAATTTTGCTCCAGTGGCCAAACTTGAAGCTATCCAATTATTCCTTGCTTATGCCGCTCACAACAACTTTACAGTTTTCCAAATGGATGTGAAGAGTGTCTTTCTGAACGGGGAGCTCTAAGAAAAAGTATATGTGGAACAGCCCCCTAGCTTTGAAGAATGAAATCAAGTTTACAAATTGAGGAAGACTATCTACAGGTTGAAACAAGAACCCCGAGCTTGGTATGAGACATTGCCTCAGTTTCTCCTCAAGAATGGTTTCCAGAAAGACAAAATTGACAGAACACTGTTCAGGATTAAGGATGGAGCAGACATTCTTCTTGTACAGATCTACATCGAAGATATTATATTTGGATGCAGAAACCTGAAGATGTGTAAAAAGTTTTCCCAACTTATGCAAAGCAACTTCCAGAAGAGCATGATGGGTAAACTGACTTAATTTTTAGGTTTTCAAGTAATTCAGTCCGAAGGAGGAATCTTCATCAACCAGAAGAAGTATACCAAGGACTTGATCAACTAGTTTTGTCTAGAAAAGATAAAGCCCATGAGGATTCCTATGAGCCCAAGTGCTCAAGTCAATCATGACAAAGAAAGCGAAGCAGTCAACCCAATCATGTATAGAGGCGACATTGGGTCACTACTATAGTTAACTGCAAGTAGGCCTGTTATTTCCTACTCAGTTGGAGTATGTGCGAGGTTTCAAGCTAATCTAAAGAAGTCGCACATGGAGGCTGCTAGAAGAATAGTCAAACACTTCAAAGGGACAAAATCCTTAGGTATTTCGCATCCCAAAATTGATGAGCTCACTCTAAATGCTTACTCAGATTTAGATTTTGGAGGATGCAAAATCGACCGGAAGAGCACAAGCGGAACATGTCAGTTCTTAGGACACACGCTTGTAAGTTGGTTCAGCAAGTAGCAACAATCAGTGGCCACATCAACAACCGAAGTTGAGTATGTTGCTGGCGCAAGCTGTTGTGCTCAAGTGCTTTGGATCAAGCAACAATTGCTTGACTATGAAGTCGAAACTGGGTGTGTACCAATCTACTGTGATAAGAGTAGTTCAATGTGCATCACAAAGAACCTAGTTCATCACTCCAGAACCAAGCACATCGACATAAGGCACCATTTCATAATAGATCATGCGAGAAGAAGGACGTGTCCGTAGAGTACATCCGAACTAAAGATCAACTTGCAGACATCTTCACCAAACCACTTCAAGAGACCAGATTCAAGATGCTATGCATCAAATTTGGTTTACTGGAATTCGACGAAATCTGGATTGAAGAAGAGTAAAATGCGGAATAAAACTGAGTCCCAACTCTCAATTTTGCTTATTTTCTCTCTAATTCGCAGATGGTGTCACTGCCAAAATTCATCAAAAGGGAATATTGATGAAGAAAGTTTGTTGAAGGTCGATTAGTTGCTAATTAAAACTGAGTTCAAACTCACAGTTTTGAAGACTTGACGTATTTCTCAGCAGCGAGACTTCATACTTAACCAATCTTTGAAGAAACTCCTTTCAAGTGGCTTCCGCGCAACACAGTATGAAGTTCTCCACCTAACCAAGAGCCGAAAAGATCGTTTCCAAAGACATCCAGAATAGAAGAAGAAACTTGCTTTCAACTAAGTTTCTACATGAAGGATGATTACTCAGTGGATCATACTGACCTGCTGAAGAAAACCAAGCTCTGATTTCAACACTTAGAATATTTTGAAGGATGGATGCGAAATTAAACTGAGTTACAACTATCAGTTTAGAAACTGACTCTTAGTCAGCATAGAAGATCAAAAGGTGGGATTTTGAATTCCAAGGGCGATTGCATCAGTTAGAACACTATAAATGCGTATTGTGCATTGATGAATCAACATTTGACACATGGATAACATCGCTTCCCACGACGCTCCTGTCAAATCTCACAACGCACATCGCGAGGCAATGCATCCCAACCGTTGCCGAATTTCAAGAAACTGATAAGTTTTACGGTACATTTATTAAACTTAAATGACCATATCTCTGCAATAAATAGGATTTATCTTTATTTCTTAGAAATACACTCTTTCCTTACTGTTGAATCCTTCCTTCCAATTTTATACTTCATTTTCATTCACCATTATCCTTCAATCTGACACAACGATAAAGGAGCCCAATCCACCGAATATAAGCTCACTACCATTTTTAGTAGCGGTCAAAGAGGGGAAAAAGGAGTATGGAAGGTGCAGAAGTCATCAGAATCATGAGCAGAGCAGCTCCGACAACACAAGTAGAGACAGAGAAAATCTCTTTGTTTTGTGCTTTGAGTCTACATGGACTGCTCTAGCCTCATTGGAAGAGAGCCCTTCACAGCATGATGTCCACAAATTGTGAAATTACATGTAGATGTAGTCGAATGAGAAATGAAGCCTGGAGGGGCAAGACAATCATAGGGGATGTTCTCTTTGCTCATCTAAGCTGCAAAACCAGAGAAGAAGCCTCTCGCATGTCTTGCCACTGCTGTTGGTATACCTTTGCCATCGACAATGCCAGCAGACCTCCGAGAGCATAGCTTCAGAAGGCCAGCATGAGAGAATCCTTAGAAAGCTGGTCTGAATATCAAACTAACTTCCCTCATTGTGTAGGGTAAAGCAACAACCAGTTTGAAGAACATGAAGCCCGAAAGTGATCACGTATATTTTTAACCCGCGACTTAGCAAAGCTAATAATATAGCGGCAAATGAAATTATCGATCCCTCAGGGAAAGAAATAATGAAAAACCTTAAGTACTAAGTCAGGCGTTCTTGAAAATACTGATTAGGAAAATCAGATAAAAAGTTTTGTTGTTGTTTTGGAAATCGCAATATTTGCTAATGAAAATTAAACAGGAAATTGAAAAGCTTTTGAAGTCAAATAAGAGAAGCACAGATTCCAGGGATATCTACCTAACAAGTATGACATGTATGAATGAATTGATTAATTCCCAATTTTAATTCCTCTTCGTAGTGAAACATCAGAAAATTATTATGAACTTATTTGTTGGACAATTCGTAAAGTAGATTAATTAATTACCTATCTCTGCTCGGTCTCAAGATAAATTAACTAACTTCAAAGATCTATAGATTTATCCCTACAATTAATCTCCTTCAGTTACGATAAGAAATCAAATTATATTGTGAAAATCTCTTTCGATTGAAAACTATCACAGTTACGTCTCAAGTAATCAACTAGATAATCCTAAGATGTGATCAGCAAATCAGAATTATGAATAAGCACAGATTTCACAAACTACGAAGGGAAAGGGAAAATAATTCAATTAATCATAACAAGCATACATTGATAGTTCGAAACCCTAGAATCTGAGAAAGGATTTAGTTACACATATTCACGGTAATATTCATCATAGAAAAATACAACCTGAATTGCATAAAGACTGGAATCCGGAAATCTTCCCGTAAAAACTTGTCTTCAAACATAAAACTCTAAAAACTCTTCAATAATAAATTCTTGTAATTGCTCTAACTCTTTTCTCTCTCTAACTCTGGTCTCTCTTTTAAAAAAAATGAATTTACATGAATATTTATAGAGGTGAATGATGTATCTAACAGTATCTAGGGTTAGATATGCCTTTATCTCCAAATCAGATCCAGACTAGGATTCCCGCATGCGCGTCGATCAAGGCTGTTTGGCATCGATCGCTGGACCTGGAACCTCTTCGTCGATCGATGAGGATTGGCAGTGATCGATGCTGACTTTCCTTCCGTCGATCTCCTTTTTCCCTTCGTCGAGCACTTGGCGTACTTTGCCTCTTCGATCGACGAGCCTCTTTGTCGATCGACGGGGTGCTGAAACTGGAATTCTAATCCTTCTCTGTTTTTCAACTAAAAACCTGCATGATTCATCAAACACGACATTCCAAGTACAAAATCCAATTCATGCACGAAAATGATACAAAAAAACGATCTAAACACTACACAATCAGTCAAAGAACCATAAGATAAGTTGGTGAAAATCCTAACTTATCAACTCCCCCAAACTTAAACCATTGATCATCCTCGATCAATTCACAGAAAAGAATTCTAATCAAATGCAGATACAAGTGTGCAATGCCTCAAAAGTCTCTTTTGCAATCTAAGTTTCACTTATTCACAAAAATCATGCAATCCAAACAAATTCTTATTGGTAAACTATTGAGGAGAAACCTCACCGGGCAGTGTTTGCACTCATCGCTCAATCAAGCAAAAGGATTTTGAAATTCACACAATCAAAGTTTTAGTTTATTTTACCATAGGTTTGACAAATTTCTCATCTCTCCACTGCTTGTTAGTGTGGCTTTTCAGGGAATCAGAAAGGTCTTTATTTGGTTGTAATGTGGCTCACCTAATAGGTAGGAGTGACTCAAAATATTGCAATTAAACCCACAAACCCAAGCATATCATAACCACATCATTTTTCTATCTATGCACATTCTTGATCTTTCTCTTTTCTCCTTTCTTTTTTTTTCTCTCGGGGTTCCTATGAACTTGCTCTTAGTTATTTATGAACAACATAAGTAAGTGTACCTCATTTTCTTTCTCCTTTTTTTTCACCAATGTTCATTTTTCTAACTTTTCCCATGGAAACCCCTAAAAATTTTTCTTTTCTCTCTTCCCCCCCCCTTTTTTTTTCGCTCATGGCCTCACATCACATTCCCACAATTCACACATCACAATCATCTTATTCATCAACCCTTCTAATCAAAGAAAAAAATTTATTCAAGGCTCAAAGGGGCTACAAGTGAAGATTTAAGGTTAGTGTATGGGAAATGGGCTACGAAAGAACATGCCTAAAATCATTTTCACCCTATTACCACACTTAATGCAACCTCAAGAGAGAAAATTGTCAAATTCTAGAAAATAAGGTTAACAACTTTGTCACTCATCAAACGAAAAAAAAAATGGCACAAATTCCTCACAAGGTAGAAATTTTCGTTACTCCTCAATAATTATCCAATTTCGAACAGTTATCATGCAAAAATTTAGGTTTCAAAGATCAACATATCAAGCAAAACAGCTCCTATCATTGGCTACTCTATCACACAGATTATCATTCTTAATCAGCAAATATCTCGATTATCAATCAACAATTCTAGTTTAAGTAAAGACAAGTAAGTAGTCACAACACCATCATAATCAAAAAGTTCCGACTGTCATATGTTCAAAAGCTCCTAAATAATGCTCAGACTATTCACTTAGAACAAGTACCACAAATCAAGAGTTCAAGAATACTAATTTTAAGTAAAAGGCCTTGCAGAGAGCAATTGTTCACACTGAAGCAAAAGAACAAGGATGGTGATGGTTCAGAGAAAACAAAAAAAAAATCGAAAACAAAAACAGAAAAACAACGAAACAACAAAAATTAAAATAAAGCAGGAAAATGAAAACAAACAAACGTTTCCCTTTTCCTATCCTCATCCCCCAAAACTTGTTTCACTCGAAGGAGTGGAAAAGTTTGAGAGTTAGATAAGGAAAAAGGAAACGGTACCTCATTCCTCCTCCAGAGAATCCTCCATCTCGACATCGGGAGATGGCCACACGGGCAGTCGCCGTCGGCGGTCTTGTCGCTCTCTCTGCCGGCGTAGGTAGACGGACTCAGGCTGCGTGTTCAGGAGGAGTCGCTGCATCTGAATGTCGAGGTTATTCAGCCTCGTGTTCACATTCTGTCAAAAGTCTGCCTGCCGTGCGTGCTCTGTTGCATGCAAATCAGCCTGCTGCTGCATAAACTGGTAGATCGTCGTCAGATCCACCCCGGAAGATGAAGACTCTCCCGAGAAGTGGCGTAGCGGCCGTCTGCCGGTACGGTCAGGGCTGTGCTCTCCTCCTTCGTCATCCTGAGGTTCCTCCTCCTCGGGCATTTCTGGGGGCGTCTGCGGCGGTCGCTGGTCGGCTGGGTCAGTGGTCGGTGTCGAAGTCTGGAGGTTACTGGGCCTCCTTGTGCTCCGACCATCAGCCTCAAGTGGGCGGGTATGCTCATCAACCAATTATCATGGAAGTGATAATCGATGACGTGAGTGAGGTCCCGCTGTGGAAGTGGAAATCTGTCCCCATTCGACATCTGCAAAGACCAACCTGACGCCCGTGGTGAAAGCATCAACATCTTCACCAGAGTCCCAGTGCCGAGTCGTCGGTTGTCGTCCTCAAGCGACTCGATTTGTGTCAAATCGATCTCCATATGCTCCGCAATCAGGGTGATCAATCCCCCGCTCCAAATGTTGCCTTTGGTGGCCTTGATCTGATGCTGCCATTGGTCCATGACTAGCGCCGCGAAGCTAAACTGCTCCCCTGTCAGCATGCAATTGAGGGCGAACAGTTCCCCCACTCTCACTTTCCCGCTCTCATGTCTGCCGGTGATCGACACCCCCATGCATCTCTGAAGATATCTGAAAACTAGGTTGTCGATGGAGGACGCTTTCAAGGTCCCTGAGTCAAACTCCCGCAGGTCTTCTTTGGCATCAGATGCAATCTGGGACCAGAAACGGGCAATGTCGAAGTGTGGGGGGAGAAAACCGACCCCCTCAACGTGGACTCCCCAGATTTCTTCAAGCTCGTCCCTTGGAATTTTGTAGTACTGGTTCAGAAGCTGGAAACCAATTGTGGTAGGCTCTGATTCCGGCTGAACCTCGAAGACGCCGAGTGAAGCAAAAAACTCCAGGACAAGCGACGGGTATGTCGGCCAGCGGGCTGTCATCCAAGCATTCCAATCAATTCTCTGCAAGAGAGCCTCTACATCTGCTCGGATTCCCAGCAATTGCATTGTCTCCGGGCATGGGTAAAGTGTCTGCCGGATAGTGAACTCATCTCCTGAGAATTTTCTGTATCGCCTCTCATGAGCTTGCTTGGCGAAGGTGGGTCGAAAATCCATGGTCAAACTGCAAGGGTAGTGGAAAAATTTGTCAAAGTTCGTCACAATTCTTCACAAAATTTCCAATGTAAGTGCATCCAATTGTGCAAAAATCCACAGAAAAAAATCTACCCATGCAAAATTGATTCGACATTCATGCAATTCAAACTCTATCCTAGCATACTACCTTGTTGTTTGACAGAATTTGTCCCAGAAATAACAAAACTAGAATAACACCCCCAACTAGAATCATCCCCCAAACTATCGTACGTAGAAATCAATGAAATTCAAGCAGCAAACCAATCACAAGTAAGTATATCGACAAAAACAACTAACCATATCGAATAATCACAATGAA
>JAPKLW010004103.1:0-30744 GCA_026898455.1 Plectranthus barbatus
CGCATTTGAGAAAAAAAAAATGAATCTTATCTGTTAGATTTAAATAAATGAATGGTTGATATAAAATCAAGCTACAAGTGAAACACAATCAAGCAACTACTAAAACACAATCAAGCAATTGCTTGATTCTGTTTTAGTTGTTGCTTGATTGCATATCAACCATTCATTTATTTAGATATAATGGATATGATTCATTCTTTTTTCTTACATGGGGATTTTTTTTACTTGATCTCATCTATATATATATTAAAATAACAATAGAGGTTATAATTATAAATTATAGATGTAATAGTGATTTATTAGTTTTTTTTTTTTTTTTTTGAGCAAAGATTTATTAGTTGAACTATATATTAAGTTCAATTATTATGAAGTGATAATTTTCATATAGTTAATTATATATATTCTAAAAAACACTGATTGTATTTTTAATATATCAAAATGGTAGCAGTATAGATTTTATTTTAAAATTTTCTTTTATAGAATATATGTTTTATGATTCATTATATATATATATATAAATATATATATATATATATATATCAAAATTATTTTAAAATTAAGATATTCTTAACATTTTCATTCAAAATATATGATTTTATTATCATCGTTTTAGGAAAGATTATCCATAAAATAGAGTACAAAATCACACTAAAAATATATTAAAAGAATTCAAATCTCATTGTTCATGACATTTATATAAAAATTTATAAAAAAAATGAGCAATTATTTTAATTAATTTATCTATAAATTAATCTTATATTATTTTATTTTATATTCTTTTATGAAATGTTATAGTATTTTAAATCAAATCTGAAAATATGGTAAAAATAAATATAAAATTTATTTTTTATGCAATAAGATTTAAATTTATAGAATATAAAATTTTACAATAAAATGAAATATTAGAAAAAAATTAAAATATTGTAATAGTTTAAAGATAAAATAAAATAATAAATTATTTTAGAAAGTCAAGTTATATTTTATAATAAACAAAAATGAGAAAAAAAAGTAAGTGCACAATATAGTTAAAATAAATTAAAATGTGAAATATAAGGATGTGAGATTATAAAATAAAATTTAAAAATTATTAGAATGCATAAATAACACTCCCTCCGTCCGGTCATATTAGGGACGGAGGAGAATGCACAATAACCAATGTGTATTAGTGTAGAAGAATTAATATTTTATAGGTGAGTGGGAAAAGTATTGTCTTTTTAGGAAATGAGACTAATAAATAGGACGAACTAAAAATGAATATGAGACTAATATGACGGGACGAAGGGAGTATTATAGTATGTTGTTTCAAAGAAAGAGAGATGTTTGGAGATCAAGTGTCCAAGCACCATATATTAAACAAAATTTTATTCGAAGAGATTGTAAAGTAAATCTGATTTACTTGATGTGTGGAACAACATAACAAGTTTTTTGTACAGTAAACTTGTGCAAAATTATTTGTTGTTGATTCTCAAGTTAGGTTGTTTGTCCTTGCTCCGACTTTTAATACAATCATTTAAAGTAAGTATTTTTGAAAATATTATTTTGATGTACCATTCACAGGAATATATATGTTTCTTTTTATTGCATTGAAAATTTTAGAAATTTGAAACATGTGTGAATTTGAGAATATTTATTTTAATATTAAACACATTATTCCAAAAATATGCAATCAATGAAGGGATAATAATGTGCATCAAAGAATAAATTTACGGTCAAAAAAAATAAAGTATGCCGAAAGTATAAGAACAAGAAACATAATATTTATGTTATAAGAGCAAGAAATATAATATTTATGTTATAATAGTCAAGAAGAAATATTGATTCGTACTAAGAAAAACAAGATTAGAAGATTTGAACTGTAATATCCCTTGTTTAATTAAGCGAGTTTATGATTAATTAATTATATAAAAGCATATTTACTTTTCGCAAATAATTATTTATTTATTTTGGAGAAGGAATTAAACACCCAATGAGATTCAAGGGTCAGAATTTTGCTCATAATATACCGATGGAATTGTTTCGAGAAAACATAAGTGACCGTGGAGTCACAATTTATAAAAGAAAGACGAGTGCAATGAAGGATTATTTGGAATATTGATAATTGTGTTTAAATTCACAACTTGCACTCGGGAAGTCCATTTCTTAAATCGAGCTAGGGAATGCTTGAAATTAAAATAAGAAAGGATTACGAAACGATCGGTACAATTTTCTAAGACCCGAATAGTGTTTAATTAATTATTGAATTAATAGAAAATTGAACGATATTTTATCTCCAAAAATTTAAAAAATTATATGATTGAGACAGGCTAGTCAAATAGAGCATTTTTATATAATTATTTATTTATATTAAACTTAAGAAGACGAGTTAATGGAAGAAATTATACACAAATTAATGAGGGGATAAATTTCTTCAATTTGAAGAAATTGTACACGTGTGTGTGTTGGTGTGACAAACTAATTGGTTGGAATGGTGGTGGAATTAAAAATGGAGGTGAGGCGGTGCATTTGGATAGATGTGATCAAAACAAAACAATTTTTGAATGAATTATACCAATTTTCTGAAATTATCATCCAAACAAATACAAACTTCACCCACCACACACGCCGTAACCCCCATCTTCGCCACCCCCTCTTTCTTCAAAATTTCCGGCCACCGCAAGCCACGGCAGGACAAGCCACCACCACCCTCTTGTAGTCCTTGTTTCAGAGATTACACGGAGCTACAGAACTCAAGTTGTCGTTGGTTGTCAAGGAAGATACGAGCAGAAACACCATCGCCAATTTTAAAACAGTGTGGGAAACTTCGAGTTTAAAATAGTTTGGTTTTGGAATTTGATTGAAAGGGAATGCTCGTACTTTACACCTCACTCCATCCTGCTCAACCTGAGGTATGATTTTAAGTGTTCAGTGATTGAGTCACTTTAAATGTTTCGAAGTTTAAAGAGATTTTGTAAAGATAGCACAATGTTGATTGCAGCGGCGAGCTGAAGCAGCGCGAGCTGCTGTTGCCATGCGACCATGCTGCTGCTCTCTGACGACGTGCCCTCGTGCTGGTCTGGCCGGTGGGGCAGCGACAGTTGGTACGGTCGATCGCCGATCGGTGTTGTTCCGGTAGTGGTGGTGTTTCTACATATATGTGTATGTATGTATATTGAGTGGTCCATTACAAAACTCTGTTCCATTATCGAACCTTATCCTCTTGACTGTCACTCCTTTGTCATTCTGAAGACGGGTAATTAGTTCTAGCAGTTGAATATTTACTTCATCTTTGGAATTGAGCAGCACCACCCACGTATATCTTGAGTAGTCATCAACAACTACTAATGTAAACTTTCTTCCTCCAATTGTGGGCGGAGTAACTGGACAAAACAAATCCATGTGGAGCAATTCCAAGATCCAGTCCGTGCTTGCTGTAACTGGCCTGTTCTTGAACGAGGCTCTTGTCTATTTCCCGAGCTGGCAAGCTTTACAGACTCCTTCTTTTTGGAACTTCTTTTATGGCAGTCCTTCAACTAGATTATGCTTCGCTAGATGTCTGATAGAGTTGAAGTTCAGGTGACTTAATCTTTTGTGCCACAACCAGTTCACACTATCTGAGGAACTGTGCGCCATGAGGCAGGTTCTTTCTTCTCCGTTTGACCAATCTACAACGTAAAGACCTCCTTTTTTTATGCCTATGATCTTGGTCTCGTTGGTCACTTTGTCAATGATGTGGCAGTCAGATTCTTCAAAACTAACAATGTAGCCACTTTCACTCAACTGGCTGATACTTAGAAGATTGTGTTTTAGATTGGTGACTAAGGACACATTTTGGATGATTATGTCATTATGTTCCACGCATCCTTTTCCAACTACTCGTCCATTTGACTTGTTCCCAAAAGTGACAAATGGTCCTGTGCACATCACAAGATTGTTGAGCAAATCCTTCTCTCCTGTCATATGTGCCGAACACCCACTATCCAGAATCCATGATCTTACTTTTTTCTGGGAGTTCTGTTCCTGCAAGACAGAATATTTCATTTAGGTGCTCGCTTCCTTTTGGGTCCTACAAAGTTAGTTTTCTGGATCCCTCCTTTTGGTATCCAGATTTGTTTCACCTTTACAGTTCGTGAAACTAAATCACTATTTAGTGATTAACCTTTCTCCTAAAATATTGTATGTTGTTTGGATGCATGTTAGGGAAGGTTGTAGTGTGTGAACTCTTCCTAAAACTGTTGTTCTTGAAAGAGTCTCGAGAAATAGTTTTCGGGTGTTTAGCCATCATAGTTTTTGAATGATAAAACTGTCTTGACTCAAGCCTCGAATAGGTGTTCCTCCTATTCGGATAACTGTTATAATGAAACTAAGTTTTATTATAACCTCTCGAATTTCTATCTGGTTGTCGAACTGACTTCCTTGCAACATTTACGTGTTGCTCAGTCGTTATTGTTGGTAAAACTGGATTCCTTGCAGTTTGAACAATACACTTATCCAATTTTGAAGAGAAGTAAACTTTCCTCTCGACAGTTTGTTTGTACAGTTAACGAACTGTGTGAACTCCCTGTCGAGGTACCAATTTAGAGTCAGTTTTTTACCAGCATTTGGTCTTTTCTTTTTGCTTGACTGGCTCTTTGGATTTGACTTTTTCTTTTTCCAACACATTGCCTGAATTGAGTTTGGCTTTGACGAAGCCTAAAAATGTTTTCTCAGTTCCTGAAGTAGATGCATGTTTGCTCAAAACTTCTTTTTCATTATGGTGCTCCATAAATCCAAGTTCGTATTTATCGGATGGTTGTTTTTTAGCACTCAAAATTTCTTTTAATTTTTTTGAGCTCCTTTTGAAAGTACATTCACATTTAACAGGCTCAAGATTCTTCAAGGAATCACATTCCGCTGAAATATTTTCAAAATTTTTAAGCAGTTTGGAATGGTCTTCCTTGAGTTTTTCAAATTCCTCACTGATTGACCTCGTCCTTACGACTTCATCGGTCAAAACTAAAATTTCTAATTTCAGTGAGGCATTTTCATTGGCTAATGCATCTTTAATCTCGTGAAATTTTTCTACCTCTTTAATAATGTTTTCAAGAGAAACATCTTCTGAATTTGAGCGACAAAATTTAGAGCTCTCGTCTATGCATGTAGATGCTAGAGATAAAGGTAGGCGAGTTGTTACCACTATTTCACAGTTTGAAGCGTCGTCTTCTTCATCGGTAACATCTCCATCAATGGCTGCCATAAAGGCCAGGATGGCTTCCTCATCGTTCTCATCCTCAGACGTGTAATAGCCATCATCATGGTCTGGGATGTCTGGCACTTCTGTTCCGGACAGTATCGCTTGGGCCACAGCTTTAGAAGCTCTCCTTTCAAATAGCTTTCTCAGTCTGTATCTCTCCTCCTGAGAGGCTAGAGGGCATTCGTACTTCAACTGATCTGGAGAGTTGCATTCATAGCACGTACGGGGTTCTCTTTTTGTAAACCTTTGCTCACTGGTCTGAGCTTCCTTTCCTTTTGCTTTGGCCTTCTCGAGGAGCACAGTCAGGTTTCTCATCTGTTCCTTCAGTTTGGCAACTGACAGGTCAGTTTCCTTCTTCTGGTTTGAGGTGGAGGTATCCTTCGCTAGAGAAGATTGATATGCAGTTTTATCGAACTGCACTGGCTTCTTTTGACGTCTTTGGAAGTCTCTCTTTACGAAGAACACAACATCATCATTTGCTGCTGAGTTCGGGGTTCTCACATCTTCATTTTTGTTCACCATTTGAATATCCCATTCGTAGACTTGAAGTTC
The DNA here is from genome assembly GCA_026898455.1 of Plectranthus barbatus. NCBI lineage: Eukaryota > Viridiplantae > Streptophyta > Magnoliopsida > Lamiales > Lamiaceae > Plectranthus > Plectranthus barbatus. Next base: position 5,762 of record JAPKLW010004103.1, read on the forward strand.
GGCGAACAGCTCTTTGGTTGTTTTCTTTGAAAGATTCATGGTCTTCAAACTGGTGGTTTTTACAAGCCAGTCTTCCTTTGGCTTTCTAGAAAGAATTTTGGCGTTCATGTCAGCCACACTTTCTTCTTTTCCAAGACCTTTCATCTCACTGACAATGGCATTGAACCTTGCTTCCATTGATTTGATTGTTTCGCCAGACAGCATCTGGAAAGATTCATATTTGTCAACGCACATTTGTTTCTTATTGCATTTCATTGCTTCAGTTTCTTTTGTAATCTCATTGATCCAGTCCCATAGCTCTTTGGCACTGTTATTCTCTATGGCTTCGTCCATGAGAGATTCTGGAAGAGATTGCATGATCATTTCTTGTGTGATGGGATCAAGATGATGATGTTTCTTGTCTTCAAGTGTCCATTCCTCAGGTGGTTTATCTACCATTTGAGGACCTTGATCATCTCCTTCGAGCCGGACATTAACCTTCTGAATCTTTAGAGGTCCATTCTTCAAGACTTCATCCATCTCTGGATGCTGCCATCTCAGTTGGATAAGGAACCTCATCTTCCATACCGCAAACTTCTCTGGGTTGTACTTGAGAAGACTTGAATAATTCATCAATATCTTAAGATAATCTGCTCGCTAATCACACTTAACAAACAAATGAGAGTGCAAGGAAATATGGATCCAGTCCTAAGCGACTCAAAATAGGACAGTCTGGAAAGACCGACCTGCTCTAATACCACTTGTTGGTCCTTGATCAGAGTACGAATAATTGTGCAACGAAAGTTTTTACAAGCAGTTGCACTCTAAAATTGGGGGGTCGGTTTCCCAGCTTTAGGTTTTATAAAAACTGTGTTAGCCAAGCAGCTTAATTAGTCAGTTATATACTCTCAATACTTTAGTGAAGTGTTGAAGGTTTCAAAACTCAGTTGTAAACTACGTAAAGATAAAGGTACGTAAAATGTAAATGAGACAGGATATTATAGTGGTTCGAAGCCTTAAGTCCTACGTCCACTCTTCGGAAATTAATCCGGTAATCCACTAAGAAAATGAAGTATACACTCCTCACGATCTATAGCCAATCACCACAAAAACCAGCAAACTGGATCACTCGCCCAGGTAAGTGATCTTCACTCCTTCTTTAGTTCCTCGAAGCCAGGTAACACCTCGAGGTCTTCTTAGAACTGGCAGTCGTCGGAAACGGATTGAGGACAAACCTCCCTTCTCCTTCTCCGGTGGATGGATGATTGAGTTCTTCCCAAAACACTCAAAAGTTGGCGAAGCCCGTAAGAACCTGTTCCTCGACTGAGAACCAGGTTGTTGTGTTCTCACTTGAAAAGTAAGAACACCAAAGAAAGACAAAGTCGACAAACTTAATCCTCGTGTACTCAAGGTCACACAGTGAGTCATAGAAGATTCCTTAAGCAAGAATGCCTCGTGTTCAATAAATGACACACGGAGTTAATGCCGTTCACTGAGAGCTTTAAAAGCTTTGAGCTTTAAATTCGGCAGAGTAATGGCAAGGTTCGTAAGTGTTATTTTTTGTCTCTCTGGTCCTTCTACTATTTATAGTTCGATCTGTTGAAAGTAGCCGATAGAGACAATTCAAATGATGTCCAATCAAAGGTCATACTTTTTTTGTGGTTGCAGACCTGCTCCTCTGCTTTTTTCTGAACACTGTCATGCTTTTTGCAGAGACAATTTTATCTTGTTGTGTCAGATGTGAACTACGTTGTACTGCAGTCATAACTGAGTGTATCTTTGTTTCTTATCATTGAGTCTTCAATGCTCTTTATGACTGCTTGGCCTCTTGCTTTCCATGTGTTTTCTTTTGACATGAAACTGTGCTGGTCTGAAACTGTGAGCGGCTCTTGATAGTTTCTCTAGATAAAAATTGTGTCCACAGTTTTCATCGCTATTGCTTCCTTAACGGTTTAAAATTGTCTGCACAGTTTTCTCAGTCTCTTGCTTATTGATCTGTCTGCATAGTTTTCTTCGCATATTGCTTCTTGAAACTGTCTTCACAGTTTTCTTCGCATATTGCTTCTTGAAACTGTCTTCACAGTTTTCTTCGGTCTTTCTGTTCTTACAATTTTATCCTCAAAAACTGTTCCACAATTTTTGGCTGTTTGGTTCTCCCGAACTATTATAACTCGATTATCCTATACAAGGATTACATGAAGTAATAACTCTAGGGACTAAACCTTGGTATACAGTTTTCACCATCAAAACATCAAATTAAAGTTGGGATTTCTACATCAACACCTAACATCACCTGACTAAGCTGAGCAAGAAGGAACAGAATGTGGAGCTTATATCTCAAATTTTCAAGTTTAAGACCTTAGACTTCCGAATCAAAGGAAATCTTGTATACAGAGCGAATAAACACTGCTCTAATACCACTCTATCACGCCCCCATTTAGCTTCACCGGCTTATGAGAGCGCGACGTGTTAACTCTCGAGATTTCTCACCATTAAACACAATCGAAAATCAGATTAAGCAGAAGCTGACATTTTTAAAGATAGTAATAGGGTTCGAGTTCATACAATATGTCAATATCAAATGTTGGTTCGAATAACATCAAAGTTCAAGTTTATAAAAAAAATAACATGGGGAAGTTTAGTTTCAGAGGTTCAATGCAGCGGAGATTTACGTCGTGGAGATATGTATATGGAGATACATATCTCAGGATCAAGCTCTGGTTTGGATTGCTCGCACATTCCTGCTACAACCTCCACTGCTCCAATCTTTAACCTACATGTTTTAGAAATAACACAAGGGGCTGAGTACACCGTGTACCCAGTGAACACATGCCTGAAAACGTACGAATATAGATTGTTATGCCATCAAACCGACAAGACATGAGGTTTCACTTTGAAATCCACTCATGCTTATCAAAACATTTTCATTCACACACTGCGTAGTAATTTCATTCCACGTGTGATCATTATCTGTTTTAACGGTGTGACTTGGAAGCAGGCCTACTTCCAAGTCACGATGTACAGCTGGGAATGTCATGATCTATTCAACCCACTGTCATCAAAGTGCACTGATCCCAGAATACCCATCGAGATCGACTTTACCCACCTTATCACCCCCGAGTGTCAACCCGCGGTTGATCCACTCCACAATTTAATAGACTGGGGCGACGAACCACCAGCTTGACATACCAAAGTTTTTAGCTCATGGTACCGTGGCACAAGAGCAGTGACTTTCTTGGGCTCGAAATCAGTCAAAAACCACTCAAGGATTTTAACCTTGGTGCATTTTACTGACGTCTCCCTTCTCTCTGGCCAAGTTCATTTGGCTTCAGAGGTACATATATGATCCACAAAATCATTTTGGCATAACAACAACTTTAAAACAAAACCTTTTCATACAGTTGATTTTTGAAAAGAAAATATTTTCATATTTTTTAGTTTTTATATAATAAAAGCCCACCTTTTATTCTTACAGATTTTGAAGTACGACGGTTGCTCAAAAGCAAGACCTTGCCAAGCATGATTCTTTTAAACACAAATCAACACATTGCATAATAAGCTTAACATTCATGAATCACATAAGCAACACATACACAAGATTAACCATGCCCACAACTTCTACCCATATCATCTTACTTCCTCAACAACTTCTCATATCATGAGTTTCTAACTCGTTTCGCGACAAATCATAGCTCATCTATGCATAATTTGTTCTTATAGAATGATCTCAATCATCTTAACTTATCACATCATGATCTTATCATTAATCAACTCATCCCAATCAATTTCTACCATCATGCCATCATAATCGTAGTTCTTCTCTCCAATGAATTTCATTCTTAGCAACATCAATTTACAACTCAACAAATAAGATAACACAAGTTTAAGTCATTTTAATCGTCATATCTTACATCAATCCTTCAAGATTTTTCATATATCATGTGTACATAATGTTCACAAGATTTCATTTGAGTTTATGCCTCCAAAAACCAATCGAAATTGAATTAAATTTGAGTATTTCAATTTTTGGTCAATCCTGAAGCGGACAGAATTTGACCGCGCCCCGACCATGGGAAAAAGCCTAATTTGGGGGCTTTCTAACGCTGTTAAAATTGACCGCACCACGGTCACGTCCTGTAATCGCGCCGGCGATGAGCTGTGGTATGTTTTCGACATTTCCGGCCATTTTCAATCATCTCCGACCAAATTCAGCAATAAACACTTAAATCCAACATATAAACATGCTAAACAATATGAATACACCCTTGCATGTAAGATCAACACTCCAAATAATGCATATATGAAGGATTGTTCAAGGTTGAAAACCTTACCTTCTTCAACAAGCTTGATCGACTAAATCCGACAATTCAACATCACCCATCCAAATGCTTCTAACAAGTCCCTGAAAACTTTTAGAATCATCAAACCAAGCCAATTCTAAGATTTCATACGAATTTAAACTAAATCCCCAAATTTTACAATTTCTGCCACAGTTTAGTAAAACGAGCATAACTCACTCATTTCTCCATGGAATCAGATGAATGAGTAGTCAAAACACATCTACTCTCTAAGATCTATAATATTGTCTTGGACGTCAACCGTCCAAATCCCTTTTGTTTGGCCGAAAATCGCACCGGAAGATGGCTGTCGCTGGGAGCGCTTCTATTTGCACGAAAATGAGAGGGGAAATTGTGTTCTTGTTTTCTCTCCATCTAATTTATGATATATCTCCCTAATCAACACCTCGTACCCATCCATTTGATTAGTCATAGCTTGGTTAATATTAGAGTAGCAAGTGTCCCTTCCATTTATTAGATGAATATACTTATTTTATGTAAGTGAACTAATGGCTCCATTATACATACTTAGTTGTATGTATAGTTTCAATAATATCAATCAACTCTTAATCTTCATATTTGTATTATGTAATCAATCTCATTATTTGGATTGACTCGATTGATCATCATCTCAAAATTCTCAATTCGGATCAAAGAATGAGACATTATTAATGCCAAAATCCATGATCTCTACAACCATTCGAAACCCTAATTCTTCAAGCTTAGGTTTCATTCTCAAATCCAATCATTCGAATAATTACAATGCTTCAATCGTATCCATAAACATAATCCCTAAGAACCAATCAATGAAGCAATTAGTCGCATGATAGATCTTAAAATATTATAATAACCTTGCTATTTTTAGCTGGGTTATTACAAGATGATGGCAGCTGACATTCTTTGTGGATCGCGCAACAATTTGTCTTTCTAGTGAAGTTTGAGAAAATAAGTGTTCAGTTTATTGTTTTATTTGTTGCTATTTATTCTATCTTTAGTATGAGCAAACTTATTTAGCTTAGGTTATTCTTAAATAATATATTATAATTGTGCTTAATATATTAAATGGAATGTTGCTTTAATATTTGGCTAGGTGTTTTGTTTGTGCTTGTGTTGCATTTATTCAATATAGCATGAGTGGGTTCTAAATCGGTCTTAAGAGAGTCAATTTGGTGATAAATTCAATCCATAACACGAGCAACAACATAGATATATGATGAAGTGAGGGTCTGTATAGTGATCCATGCTATTCTGGAACTCGATAATTGATTATTTTGCATAGACATATATAAATGGTTGATTATTGTGTTTTTTAAATGAGTTGATAGAGAAAGAGAGCTCTTAGAGAATGTTTGCTTAGATTGTTACAAAGAGAGAGGATGGTCTCTTTCATAGCCCCTCTTTCCCTAAGATTTTACAAGGTTCCATTACTTATAACATTCTAGAGACTTCTACTTTATTTTTACAAGCTTCTCAAGTATAATCACCCATCCAAAGGGTTCCACATCCTTCCAATAGATGTTATAGAGTCTTCTTCTATATTCTGCATTGTTATAGAAGTGACTGCATTCTTCCGTGACATTCTGTATCCTTCCATCTTTTTTCGATTCTTCTGTATCATTTCATTCTATATTTTTTTCCGAAGGTTCCACCTCCTTCCGTAGTCTTTCGTAAGGATCTAAGGGCATCAAGATGGTTCCGAATGTTCCAAATCCTCTTAATTTTCTTCCATAAGTGACACTTAACTCTAGGTTGATGTAGTTAGATAAATGAGAATTGTACATTGAAGATTTGAAAAATAGTTTAATTATTAATATAGAACTCCAAAGTTGAATTCTCGATTTAAAATTAAAAATTTCTAAAATTCTCAATCTTGGAACTGAATTAAGAATTTTTTATATTTTTCAGATATTTAATAATTGGTTGACGAGAATAGCCTTGAGGATATGATATGCGAGGGCAACCGACTACTATTTTAGAAAGAATATCAATACATTTACTCAGTTAATTAATTGAACTGAATTGAATTGGCATTTCGAGAAAGATTTGTGGAGTAATGTCGTCCTACACCGCCTCCGGCAACAAACCATCAGCCCCACCCGCACCCGACCCCAACGAACCACGGGTCGCCTTCCCCTACCAACCGCCTCCGCCGCCCAATCCCAATCCCAATCACAATCCCTCCTCGCCTTATGCCCATATCGCCCATACCCACAGCAGCAGCGGCTCCTTCGGTTCCAACCCGCCGCCTCAAGGGTACGGGTATTACCCGCACCACCATCAGCCTCCGCCGCCGCCGCGTCCGGACGCGTATAGCTCGTTCCCACCTGGAACCCACCCGGATGTGATCCGGAGTTTCCAGATGGTGGATAGGAACCAAAACGGGTACATTGAGGAATTGGAGCTCCAAGAAGCGCTGGCTTGGAATTACCAGAAATTTAGCAGAAAAACTCTGCGGTTGCTAATATTTCTCTTCAGGAACCCGCGAGAGTCTTCTTCTATAATCGGTTGGTTCATGCTCTTTCATTTCTTTGTTTATCTTCGGTATTTCGGTCTCTGTTCTCGGAATTTATTTATGTAATATAGTGATAGACATTTTTGTTATTTCTGAAAAAAAAAATACTCGGTTTCTTTATTGCTAACTCCATGTTCAATTGAATGTGTGAAAACAATGTTATTGGTTAGTTATGCAATTTGTCTAATTCAGGTGTCTGATGTGAAATTAGGGGGCGGTATTCTATCGTGTTTCTGGTATACTGATGCGGAAATAAGCTTTTTTAATTCAAAAGTTAGTTTTTATGAGTGTGAATTTGGGTTGTCTATTTGATTCAGTCCCCTATCTTTTATAGGACCAAAAGAATTTGCAGAGATTTGGAGTTGCCTTGGCCAATGGCGGGTGAGTACAAAAAATTATGAACAAACTATATCGATAGCGGGCTTTGCATGGTATAGTTTAGGCATGCTTTGCTCAAGGCAGGTTCTCATGGTTGGTGTACATTTTACAGGGTCGAAGCACACGACTCTGTTCAATGTACATGCATTCATAATATTATTCGTTTAACCAAGTAAAACCAGATCATTCATGATAAATGGTGTGAGAAATGTGTTCACTTGTATAATGCTGGAGATGAAAACTCACACTTCAAATAGTTTGTTGTGGTGATTCTATTTCACCAATTTCTATATCCATGCTTGAAGTTGTATTTTAGGTTTGGCTGATGAATGTTTTATCTGGAATAGACATGCTTTTGTAGATTATTTTGATTGGTTTATTGTTACTGCATTTAGAAATAACTTGCTCTTTGCATTTTTAGAAAGAATTGCAAGGTGAAGAAGTTGCTTGAGCATATCTGTTTTTCTGAATGAACTCCACTGGAATTATGACTAAATTTCTTTTTGTTAAGTTGCATCTGGCTTCCAGATTCCAACTTTCATGAGCTATGGATTGTGACACTATTGATTTGTGGTTATAAATGTAGGCTATGGTCTTCATTTTGTATGCATGGGAGCCAAGGCTTGAAAAAGTAGAGAATAGGAAAATAAATTACTGGTTTGTGAGTGATATCTGTGTAATTGTTGGTGATGATGCATAATGCGTACCCGATGGTTAACTCAACTTATCTCAAAATAGTGGTATTCAATGCATTTTTTGATGATTTATTTGTAGTAACATTTGGGGAGGCAATTATCATCTCTATGACATCAGCCTAACTTTATACATTGATGTCTAACTGTTAGTTTTCTGGGTAGATGATTTTTTGAGAACATCAGGGCGGGTGGAGAGTCAGAGGAGTGTCCTATTTAATGCTATTGTTTACTTCTTCCACTATTTTTAGGCAATTTTTGAAAGATTTGATAGAGATAGGAGCGGGAGAATAGATGCTATGGAACTGAGGGATGCCCTATACAGTCTTGGATATGCAGTACCTCCTTCTGTTCTGCAAGTTTTGATTTCCAGATACGATGATGGCAGCAGGCGTACAGTAGAGCTAAGTTTCGACAGCTTTGTTGAGTAAGCTCCTATTTTTTTTTAGTATAAAACCAATTGCTTTGGCTCCAACCCCAGCTGTATTCTAATTGGTTTTCTTTTCTGGTTTAGGTGTGGGATGATCGTGAAGGTGAACAACATAATGCTTATGCCTTGGTTTCCTTGAAGCAATCCTTTAGCACACATTTTCCCCTCCTCATATATCATGATTTTCTCCTCAATCTTGAACATGAGAGACTGATGTTACTCTGTATGTCAATCCATTTTCAGGGTTTGACAGAAAAGTTCAAGGAGAAAGATAAGCAATACACAGGATCAGCCACACTAACTTACGAGGCATTCATGTCCATGATCATCCCATTCCTCGTTGCAGATTAGATCTACCACTCTTTATTTGGTTTTGCATGGGTTTGAACTCGAGGTCGAGCTTCGTAAACATGTCTTGTTGTCACTTGGTTTGGCGCCTATCTGTGATCTGTAGAGGATGTGCACTGTACATTGATGATCACTTAAAAGCTATTATGATGGGTGATTGGTTTAGGTTTCAGTTTTTATCATTCCTACTGTAATTTGAAAATATGTTTGTTTGTTTGATTGTATTTATGGTGAATAAATATTTATTTTGGTTGGTATAATGAGATCCACAATTAAATTTAGAGGCTTTTCACTGTAATTATAATATACTAGTATGCTGTAATTGTATCCTACAATTGTAATTATGTGTGTTAAAACAACACCATTAATGTTGGTATTGAGAAAATGTAGTATGAAAACTTAGCATAGTTGTCCTAATCATAGCTCCCTCAACCTCAACGCAAACATATAATGCATGTTTCTTATTCCCATTAATGGAGTAGTTGGATGTTCTAATCTATAACTAGATTCCTTTTATTGCAAATGGATTCCTATTCCTCTACTTGGGACAGTCACGTAATATGCTATAATATAATTGATGACATCATTTTGTACACATCGAAATTGATCAAGATTGTACCATAATCAAAATGGTGTATAGTAAGACAAGAATAAGCAGTTAAATTAGTTACAAATGACTTTTATTTCTGAGTTTATGTGAATGAATAAGCAGTTGTTCAATCGATGTTTAACAGTGAATCACATATGGTATAAACTCTTCCTCCATAGAGGATTAGTACAACAAAAATTTCTCCAGCTTTCACCTGCAAATAAAAACATTCTCTTAGGGGGCCTCCGTTATAATTTACGTAATAAAATAGGAGTAATAAAAAAATACAAAGTTGAGTAAAATATTTTGTTTTTCCAAGCTATTCTTCATCCTTAGCTATCTTTCTTTCCAGCTCATTACACAAAAAAATTAGATAACCATACTACTAAAACGAACACCACATAACATCGAGTAAAGACAATGCAACGAACAACACACTCTCGGAGCATCACTAGAGTTGATGCAACATATTCCGTTTGCAGAAAATGAGAAGGAAATAAAGACAGCAAAATGCCATGGCCCTCACTCCTAGAGACAAGAAAATTAAATAAGAAATATTGATCATTGGCTATGACTGAGGCTCCTTTCATGATGCAACCCCAAATGGACTTTTGTGTTGAAAATGGGAACCTATCAGTTACCACAGCAAGACTCATTTGCATTATTGCAGCTAAGGATGACAGAGACCCCTCAACGCATTTATCACTCAACAAACAATAAAATCAAGAAATCTTATCATTTAGGCAATCAAAAAGCTTATGACATTTGTGAAACATATTTTGTGGTACAAAACTAGTAAGTATTTCTGAGGGACTTCAAATGTTAAGATGGAAATGATTTGTCTAGGTTTCTTGCCACTTATTTCCATTTTAAAGCATACAATAGGAATCAAATGTATTATTGCAACTAGGATGACAGAGACTCCTCAACTAAGCAATCTTATCTATTAGGTAACCAATAAATTGATTGTGGCCATCATCTTTCATCAACTGCATTCATTTTCATTAGGTATATTCATACTGCCCTCAAGATTACTTGGAACTATACTATACATTGGGGTATGAATCTAAATGGAACTAGATCCCTATAAATCGTGGTGCATACTCGTAAATTGTAGCCTCAAACCGAAATCTTTCTTATGGAGTCGCTTCTAATGTGATCCTCAAACTTTAGATGCTCACTAGCTAGAAAGAAGTAATGCTTACATTTTCTTCAACTTGTTTCCATTTTAAAGCCTTGGAACTTTTAAGTCACACAATTGAATAGATAGAAGCATCACTTCATTTGAAAAATCACAGATTGCATGATCCTTACCTCCCAAGTTTTCTGTATAATAAACCAGGAAAAGGATTTTCGAACTCTCGTTGTCTCTCCATCCTTTGCTTCCCTATCTTCTTCATTGATGAGGTGGGTTTTTGCTATAGGGAACATAGCAATGATGCTATAAGAATGAGCAAAAAACTCAAGGAATGCATGCCCTGAAAATAAGTAAAGAGAATCAGTCAATCCAAACATGTGTGAGCATCATATATATGCATACATAGAAGAAAAATACTAGGCAAGAGTAACTTGGGCAGACTACAACACATTGACTCACATTTTTCTTCGAAGCAGAATACTCCATCCGGGGGAGATAACCTTGGAGGCCTACATTATACACAGGAGTACCATCAGGATAAAATAATCCATAGTTTCGTTCAGAAACCGGACCAGGCTTTAAGTCCTCATTAAACAGCGCAAACACATAGATGTCTACTGGTACAGATGGTTTAGCCGGGGTCCCCTGATTTTGCTCGATACGTTTTAGCAAATTACCATTATACAATCTAGCGTTTTCCGGGGTAGCCCCTACCTCATTCAACTCCCCTTTCGAAGGCCAACCTGTCTCAGAGACTTTAACTTGTATATCTGTATGGCCCATTGCTTTGATTGCTGAATACACAGCATCTATCTGTGCATACAGCATGTTATCATAATGCAAGTTCGTGTTCGTGTCCACCATTCCAGAACTAGGCTGGAAAAGTGCATAGCTAAGCGAAATCTCATCCGGATTATCCTTATAAGCAAAGAAAGGATATGCATTTATGAGGAACGGGGAATGTGTCTGTGTATGGAAATTGAGAATGCTCTGAATATACTCTGCAAGATCCTGCCTGAATGCACCCGCGGAAGGTGGGAACGAGTTAGCTAAGATTCCGAAGGAATGAGCAGTTGTCACGTATATCTCCTTGCTCAAGCCAAGGTTGGCAAGAGCCTCATTCATAGTCTGCATAGCTGGGAGCAGATACGACATTAGCTGAGTGTTATTACCCGTGAGAACCTCATTTCCGACAGTGATGCAGTTGATCTTGGTCTGTGAGATGTAAGGCTTGACGTGCTGCTGGAGCCAAGCTTGAGCTTGAGCTGGATCCGACATCTTCTGGAGATACTCGTTCCCTAGTCCGATGACAAACTCAACATCGGTGTTGGCGAATGCTGACAGCACATTTGGGTCTGCATCATAAAGCTTCACCCTGCTGATGTTGAGAGAGCTGAGGAGGGAGACGACGCGTGATGGGGCAGGGAGATTGTTGGCTATCTGCCCGTAATTGATTCCCACTCCGATGCTGTGGATTCTAACAAATGAATCTAGCAGGTGGAGAGAGCTAAATCAGTGCACATTTCTTGAGGATTTTCTTGGCTAAGTTTGGCACATAGTTATCATCAATCACTTCACCACTTAATCAAATCTAAGATTAATACCATCAGAATCTATGAATTTCTAATGCAAGAAACATAATATATCAATCACTTCCATCAAACATAATCACTTTAAAAATTTTATAAAAAAAAACTATAAAACTTGGAAGCCCAAGAAATCACTTCGACTTTTCAGTCTGCTATGATCATTAACGGCAGAAATCGTGAACAAGGGAAATAAGCAACCAACTGTCTACATGCAAAACTCAAAAACACTCAAGATTTCAACAAACTAGGATTAAAAATCCAATATTTTCTTGAAAAAGGATGAGCAGAAACTGAAAAAAGAATAGAAAAGGAGAAACCTGAAAAAATGAGGAGGAGGAGAATCCTGCAAAGGGTGGCCATAGATAGCTATGTGCCAACTCTCTAAAAAATTCCTGCCACGACACGCTGCTTTATTGTTGGATATATATTTATATAAACTTACATAATAATTGAGAAACGATTTTTTCCAAAAAAAAAATGAAAAATAAAAAATCTCTCACAGTTGAGTAAGGTACAGGATTTTCTTGCAAATAAAAACGAAAGATAGCTGCCCTGCCTAATTCCCGAGATTTTTTTAAACATGTTTTCCAGTTGTTTATTCCACGTAAGATTCTGGCTTCATCTGTGTTCTGTAATGAAATCTGATTCCCATTTTATTTTTTCGAACTTTATTTGAAGGTCTTAATCAAGATTGAATGATGAGAGATAAATTGCATCATCTGTGACAGTGAACTGTTGGAAAGAGTGAAGTATCCCCATCTTTTCTTACAATGACATCAAGAATCCACCTTTTATTTCCTTTTATTTTTTTTCATTTTCTTATATTATGCTTGTCATAATAAGAAGATAAAACAACTAACAATCTCATAATCAATTTTCATTATCTTATCTTATGATTTCGACATGACATGGAGACAAGTCTCCTTTCTTACTATATTAAGTATAAATTTACTTCTCTCTATATACATATATATATTTAATTATTTATATATCATATGTATTCATATTTCGAATAATTTCCATTTTCATTCAAAAATTCATATTTTTGGTATACGTATATGTGAGATACATATATGCCGCAGTTATGCGACTCATGAAATTGAGGGATTTTTTTCTTGGGTTTCGCAGCGAAATAATTAATCAATTAACATATCTAGATTTATAATTAATATCATGCATAAAAATTGAATGTGGATAAAAAGGGAAAACTTACAGTTTCTTCCGTAGAAGACAAGCAATATTTTTGTCTTGTCCTCCAGCACGAATCCACCACTAAAGGTATCCACGTGTCGAATTAATCAGGTGCAGAATTCAATTCACGGTGTATATTGAATTCCCAGAGAGAGAGAATTATGGAGGTGTAGAACTCAAAACCCTAATTTTAGTCGATTTGATATGAACTGCGTACAAGTAATTATCAAATCTTATATAATAAGATTTGGGTCTTATTTGTTTCTATATCACTTCCATTAATTAATAATCGAGTTGATCTCCTGAGAGACGGTCTCACTATTTTTTTATTGCGAGACGGACCTTAATACATCATTTCAATAAGTTAAATACATCATTTTATTTTTAAGAATTACATTATTTGCAACAAACAAATACATCATTTGCAATAAAGAAATACATCATTTCATTAAACTCATATCACAATAAAAATGGTGAAACATCATTTGTAATAAAAAAAATAAACCATTTCATTAAATTCGTCTCACAGTAAAAATGATGAGACCGTCTCATCTGAGACTTTGCCTTAATAATCTAATTATTAATATATTACCAAATACATATTAATCTAATTAATATATTATATACTAATCTAATTAGAACAAAATCTCAGTCAAATCTTTCAAATCCCAAAAACTAGTGAAAAAAATATTCGACCAAATCTATACTTACTATACTTTAAAGCAAGACCCCAAAAATAATTTTTTTTCTCGCCTATTGAAAATTTCCAAAAATAATCACAAAGGAAATATAGAAAGTAATGAATACAATCAATCTATTATGGTAATGAATAGCTATAATAAAAATAAGTTAATTTAAATGATAAAGAAAAACCATTACAAATTTAATCAGCAAGAAATTCGCCAACATTCTTTTAATTTAGATTATTTAGCATAAACAATTTGAAACATTCCGTTAAAAAAAATATTACTAGCTAAGATTACGCTAAAATTTTATTTTTAATTTAATACTTGATTGACCTTTTTTTAGAATTGTGTAAATATTCCATATTTGACTTAAATTTTCATTTACCTAATCACCTATAAATAATCTTCAACCAACATCAATTTCATTCAGATTTGAGTTACTTTGTAGGCTCTGTAATTTGTGCAATTGTTTTATTTTTGTTTGCTACAAAGAAGAACGTCAAAGATTTGTTTCTTCCACAAAGAATGAAGAGTCCGAATACCATTCAGTTATTTTAGTGTCTGCTAATATTATCTTTTATTTGCATAGAACATATGAATTGTTTTTCAATTATCTTTCATGTATCATTCTATATTTCTAAATTGTTGTACTTGAATATATTTGCAACAAGTAATTTTTTTTAGATTCAGTAGCTTATCATATAAGGCTCTTGCTTTTGATAATCTTATGTATGAAGTGTTGTTTATTTTATTTAATTTCAGTAAATTGATTTTCCTATGTAATAAGTTAATTCATTATTTTAATGTAATTTAGGTTTAACTTGAGATATTATTGTGTTTTGTTAATAAATGTAATTTTCATATTAGATATAATTTAAAATAAATTTAATATCTATTTATTTAAGGCATTAAAATCAAATTAATGATTGAAGTGTTTTAATAGGAGCATTTTTGTTCTTTCTAGGACTATTTGGGTTAATTAGACCCATCAACTTTTAACAATAACTCTATTAAGAACTTTATTTTTTTAACTTCATGCTATATCCTCATAGAAAAAAAAGTATTTATGATACTAAAAATAAAATTTAAAATCAAAGTTAACAAAAACTAAAGTAAATAGAAGCATGTAAAAATTTTAAAAGGTGAAATAGAAATTAACTTGAAAATAAATTAATTTTGAACTAAAAACTGAAATTTATGTGCATTAATAAAAGTTTTCGTTCATTTATAAAATTTGAACAAAATAATCTCTTTATTCTCTAAGAGATGAGTTAATTGATAAGTTTCTATAATAAAATATTAAATTAATCTAAATATTATATTCATATATTATCATTAAACGATGCAAATTTATTACTAATCTAATTTCTTTTTTCAGTCTTTGTTCAGAGTTCTAATTTTTGTACCACCAACACTCTACTATTTTAGTTATTGCGGGACTTTTATTTAAATTCAATTTTTTTTTCAAATTACATTTTCAACAAATCTATATACATCTTAAAGCAGAACCCTTCTCAAAATAAATTTTCCTGCTCAAACGAAGCTAAAATTTTACAAATTTTTTTTTTCAAATAAAGTATCCAAAAAATCATATTTAAAAATAAAAAATAAATTAATAAATATAGCATTGTATATCTATATATACATGAAAACAGAATCCTAAAAAAAATTTCCGCCCATTGAACATACCTAAAATAATTATTCAACAATTAAGGAAATCACTACAATTATTACATATACATAAAAATTACAATTTTTCTAGCAATACACATTATAAATATTATAACGGTTAAGCATCAATTTCATTCCTTTACCCAAAAAAAATGACATCAATTACTATAATTTAGGACCAAACGGGTTATTATAATCATAAATGTGGCCATTTAACTTTAATACACAAAATATCACACTATAAATAATGGCTTTGCATCATCGAAAGTTTTAGAACTGATATTGAGTTTGAAATGCTATAAAGGATGATCTCAACCATCATTTGGAGTTGCAGCTATATAGTTCGGAGTGTATATGAGTTTGACTTTTGATTTTATTATTACGCAAATATTAATAATATTATGTACTTTGAAATTGAAAATTTGTAGTGTTATTATTGTATTTCGTTTATGTTTTAACATTTTCAATTATTGCATCTCAGAAATATATTCAATTCAATGTTATATTTGTTAATGTTTATATTCACTGTCTTGAGATCATATGCAAGAATATATTCTTCCTACTATCTCCTAAATGATAAAATTTTGCGAACTAATACTAAAAATGATTTAATTTATTATTAACTAATTAACAACGAATAACATATTGTTTGAAACAAATTTGACAATAACTTAAATATGGGAAATATTGAAATAATGCAATTAAAATTTAACAATAAATGGTTCAGGTATGTCAAGAAAATGAATTATCTTAGTTATGAAATGAAATTTACATATCCTAATAAAAAAATTCTAGCGAAATAATTATGAAATGAAGTAATTTGTGACCCAATTATTGGATTTATATTATTTTGGATGATGAATGAAGATATTTTATTATTCATATTGTGGCGTAAAAGTTTATTAGTGCCATGTTCAAGATAATCACTAAGACAATATGGTAATCTATATATACATAAAAAATAAAACCCCTCACAAAAAAAAAAAAAAATCACCCAAAAAATACTTACCACAAATAAGCATGTAATATAACACTCCTAATATTAAATATGGAAAGCATGTAGTAAGAATAATATATAATTAGTTATTTTTTTATTGTGTTGGAGATATAAAAATAGTTATTATTAATACCTTTGATTAATTATAAAGAAACATTATTTACTATTAATTATTTTGTAGGATGTATAATTAACTAATAATAATTATAAAGAAAACTCATTGGTATTATGTGTTGATTTTAATTAGGGCATAATTAATTGACCAATTAATATTAAAATTATTTAAAGAGTGTATAAATAGTGTATGACATTTCATTTTGAGTGCATGTTGTCTTCTATAGATAAGGTATGAAATAATATTTCTGGTTTTTTTTTAGTTTTGATTATAGTAGGTGCATTTTGGTGGAAATAATCTAACTATCCATTTGCTAATTGTTTTGCAAATAAGATTCACTCAACCATTCTTTGGGAGAAAACGGAGGAGGATATTATATTAATATTAGTTTTCAGTTAAATTGAAATCATATTTTTCCTAGAGTAAAATATTTCATTGTATTATTGTTTAATTTTGGTAATGTATTTCAAGTTGGTGTGTTGATTATAACTCATTTTATAGTTCTTAGATTTTGTAGTAGTACTACTACAATTTATCATTCTATTGTTTTAGTCTTGACTCATATATTAAAGAATAAAGGCAAAAACTTGCGTTAGGCACACCTAAATAGTTTAGGCGGGTTTTATCCATACTCAAATGAGTTCATCCATCCCAAATAGTGTTTATTTATCCCCAATTAGAGTATATTAGATGGGTTTGGGTTGGGTTAATGGATAAAACCCGCCTAAACCGTTTAGGCGTGCCTTACCTGAGACCTTCCCAAGAATAAATGAAGATTTTGAAGATTAAATATGACACATTAAAAGCTCTAATTTGTATGCTGCGAATTTCGGCCTGAACTTGCTTTACGATTTTGTGTTTGTTGGCATTCATAATTAGTTGTTAAAGTAATATAATATACGATATTGCTTGATATTATAGGGGAAAGAATAAAATATTAAATTCAATTCATTCGCATTTGTGTATTAATTGAATTACTTGAATTAAATATAATACACAAATTCTTATTTAATTCAAATCACTATTATTGTATGAAATTCTTTATGTAAGAATTGTTTATGCGTATAATATATATATATATATTTAACAACTAAAGCGCACTATATTTCAAATTTAAATTAAAGTAATTAAGCATGAGATTAAGAATAAGTTTACTAAATGACTTTTTCTAACAACAATACATTAATTTAAACTCACACTTAGATGCACCCGAGAAACTTCAAACTCATAATCTTCTTATCACAAGTTAAGAGTGAGCAACGGGCGGTTCGGTTTGAAATCCAAACTGAACCCGCAAAACTGCAAACCCGCAAATTTTTAAAATTTTAACCTGAACTGAAAAAACCACAAAAAATATCATTAAAATCTCAAAATCACAATAAAAAAGCAATATGAGACTGGGGTTGAGTAGGGGTTGCGGGTGAGGGATTGAGCGAGGGCCGCGAGGCTGCAACTTGGCAACTGGTGAGCAGCTTGAGGCGACAGGAACAGCGAACCGAGACAGAAAGAGCGATGTGCGTGAGAGGCTGAGTAGAAGTGAGGGATTGAGTAGGGGCCTGGAAAAATTGAGCGGCGTGCCTGAGGTGAGGGGCTGAGGCATGAGGGTGAGCAATTGAGCGATGGAGTCTGGAGTCTGGAGTAGGGTTTCGTTGGGTAACTACTAACTTGGGTTTGTAACTTTGTATTCTGCATTTTGTAAAATAAAATTGTAATTTATTTAGATATAGAATATATAATAATATAAATAAATTCAAAATATTTAATAATTTATATATCTAAATGGATTGCGGTTCGGTTGTAACCGAACCCAAATTGAACCAGACCGATAACCTAAATTTTTTCTAAAATCCAACCCAAATCTGAACCGTATGTATTTTTGAACTACCCGAAACCCAACGGTTCGATTTGGATTGACGGTTTAGGTTTGATTTTCCTCACCCCTATCATAGGTAATGTGCTTTCACAACTGCACCCAAGTAGTGGACGAATAATTGATTTCTTTTTTTAAAAAAAGAAAAAATAGTAATGCATTTATTTGATCTTACACACTCAGATATCCCTGAGAAGTTCAGACTCATGACCTCTTGGTCATATGTAAAATACTTTCACTACTAGCCTAAACAGGGGAAAAATATTTGATTTTTATAGATAACTATTGTTGATTCATTTCTACTTATTCTAAACTGATTTTTAGCATTGAACCTCTTTCTAAATATAATATTACCTCAAAATGGCCAACAACAAAATTTTTATAAGATTTTGCTGTATTAAAAAGAATTTTTAAGAGAAGTTATTCTATCCATATATTTTTCTTATATATACATATTACGCATAATTTAAGATTTACTAATATAAAAGTTAAATTCTGGTGCATTTAAACTTCAAGATTTTATATCTTTTTATAATAAATTTAAAGTAGAAAAAGGAAAAAAAATCAAGTTATAAGTTTACTTCAATCATGCATGTGCCAACGATAACATTCTAATATTTCATTATCTAAAATTAATATAAATCTTTTCAAAATATCAATTTTACAATATATTTGATTAAGGAAGAAATAGTTATTTTATTTAATAAGCTATAATATATTTTAATGAAATTATTATTATGTATATATGACATTCAAAAAATGTTTTATATTATTGATCAATTATTAAAAGTAATATATATGCGTCGCGCATCGCGCGGGAGGAAAACTAGTTGTATTCATAGAAAAACAAAGAATAAAGAAACAATGGGTTGGATATATATCAAAATCAAACCAAAGAAAGTAATCAAATTACAGTACCTCTAATTTTGTAGGGTTCATATAATATATTATTTGTAATGCCCCAAGCTTAATTAAGCTTTTGTAATGATTTATATGTTTAATAAAGAGGAATTTCCTATTTTATTGAGGAGCAATTGAGTTTAATTGAATGGAATTGTAGAAATAAGGTTGGAGAAAGCATATTAAAGATAAGATGTGATATCTTATGAAGAAATTGCTATTTTATAAGGTGGAATTAATCAAGGATTATGAAATATCCTATGGTATCATATTGATAATATGATATGAGATGTATGAATGTGTTTATTAACATAATATATACATTATATTATGAGAGGTATAAATAGAGGGAAGAATCATAACATAAGCTTTTTCAGCTTATGTTATATTGTTAGAGAGAGAAAAGCTTGAGAGAGAGAGAGAGACCTCAACCCTTCCTTCCACTCAACCCCGTCAGCCACCTTTCCGTGCGATTACCGGCCGATTCCGGCGACGTCGCGGCGAACCATCACCGCCATCTTGTAGTACTCTTCAAGAGCTTTAATTCGACTACTCGTGGGCTCCGAGGGGACGAGAAACGAGGGAGATATCTGAGTTTGAAGTTGAGGTTGGTTTATGTTACGAATTTTGAATTTTCAGAATTTAATCTCCTCATTCCGGCCGAATTTAGGCGTTTTGACCTCAGACTCGTGTTCTCCATTGTCTAGGGAGTGTTCGCACGTCAAGAACCATTGATTTGGACGCCGGAAAACCTTGGTCGCCGCCGCACGTGGAGGAGCTCCGGCGAGGTAGATACTTGTCTCCGTTTTCCGTCAAATTTTAGAGTTTAATGTGCATATTCGTGTTCCTCATGGTTCGGGGAGCTCGAAAATGTAATTGCATGTGTGATCGGTCGGATGAATCGCGAGATTTCGTGGGTTCCAGGTTCAGCTCCGGCGAACCTGTGAGAGAGATGACCCCTGTCGGTCGACACGTAGTGAGTCGATCGACAGAGGGGTCGATTGGAGGTGTGAGTCGAGGCAAACCTGTCGATCGACAGAAAGTGTGTCGATCGACAGGATGTTGGTCGAAGGGTGGATCGAGACAAATCTGTCGATCAACAGAAAGTGTGTCGATCGACAGGGAAGTTGGTCGAAGGGGTGCGTATCGAGCCGAACCTATCGATCGACGGGAAATGTGTCGATCGACATGGAAGGTCGATATCAACTATGTCGACCCATGTAAGTCGATCGACTCTAACCTGTGTCGACCCAGGTTGTGTCGACCGACACAAAACCCTGTCGGTCGACACAGAGTCTTGAATTGCTATGAATTGCCATCCTACCCTAGTTCATTCGAGTCCCGTTTGTTTACGATTAAGGCATATTATTCCAGTTATATCGTTCTGACCCGAGAACCCTTGATTGTACGAAATTGAAGCAAGGATCGAGTGAGCTCATTCTAGCTAAAGACATCTAGCCAAAAACCGAAAACGAGGTGGGAAACTATTTCAGTAAAAACCTAAAATGCGTGTTTTACTTTTAAAAAAAAAAACGTGTTTTAAAATGCTTTGAATTGAAATGAAACTGCTATGCTTGTTTTACATCTTATATATGCTCCTCTGGTTGATTCCCATCAACAGAGTGATTGACTAAGAGATACAAAACAATATCTGATGGTTGCTTGTGCTAACCTTGCAAATCCACACATGAATGAAAAAGGGTGAGCGAGCCCAACATCTAAGGCGAGCGAACCTTAGGATGAATTACTTACAAATAAAAGGGTGAGCGAGCCCGAACCTCTAAGGCGAGCGAACCTCAGAGTGAATTATATACATAAAATAAAAGGGTGAGCGAGCCCGATCCTCTAAGGCGAGCGAACCTCAGAGTGAATTATATACATAAAACAAAAGGGTGAGCGAGCCCTAAACATCTAAGGCGAGAGAACCTTATGATGAATTCATGAAATAGATCGAACGTGTGACAAAGCTAAATGACACTGAAACAGACATGATAGTACCTAGCATAGCGTGGGCAAAATAAATGATTTAGCTGACACGGTTCTTTCAATAAAACCCCGTGTTTAGCAGTGTGAGTTGCATAGCATGTTTCTATATAATGTATGTTTTCGGCATGTTTCTCACTGGGTACGAAAGTACTCAGCCCTCGCGTTATTTCTAAAACGTGCAGGTTAAGCAGCTGGGATGGAAGTAGCGGGTGTAAGCTGGCAAAGAATAAATGGTTTATGAAGAACTTGTACAGATCTTGTGACATGTATCTCCATACACTACAAAAAAAACTGTGTGTAGTGACAATAATGTCAGTGACATTTAAATTTTTGTGGCTAAAAATACATTTATAGTAACAACTTTGCATTTTGTCACAAAAAATATAATTTGTGACAATTTTATTAGTTGCGGATATTTATTGTCACTAAAGCTAGTAGCAATAATATTTTTGTGACTAAACATATATGTATAGCAACAATAAATTCTTTCGTCACAAAAATTATCATTTGTGACAATTTTATTAGCTGTGAATATTTATTATCACTAAAGTTAGTGACAATAATATTTTTGTGACTAAACATATATCTACTGCAACAATAAATTTTCTCGTCACAAAAAATATGATTTGTGACATTTTCATAAGTTGTCAATATTTTTTGTCACTAATGTTAGTAACAATAAATTTTTTGTAACTAAAAATACTTTTTTAGCTACAATAGATTTCTTCATCACAACTTTTTTTTTAATTTGTGACAATTTCATATGTTGTTAGTATTTACCGTCACTAGAGCCAGTAACAATAATTTTTTTCTTTCTAAAATAACTTTATAGTAACAGTAACCAAATTTATCACAATATATTATAAATAATGATAATTTAATATATTATCACTGAATTCGACAACAATAATATTTTTGATGATGTTTTAACAAAATTTTAAAATTAGTATACTCCACTAGTTCATTATTAATAACTTTTATAAGCCATCAATTTGCTTTTGGTTACGTAATATCTAAAACTTTTAAAATTTATGAAATTCTATTTCTTACTTCCAAATTTATGAAATTATATCCTACATTATGTTCTATTAAGTAATTTGATACCCACCAACATAACAACATTAAGATTTCATTACATTTTTGGTTAAGACTATTATGATATTTATCCATCTTAAACAAAATTCTTGATGTGGCAATTAAATAGCAATTGAATATTGATTTTATATATTAGAGTAATTAAATTATAGAAATATTTGTATATAAGTAATAAAGATTAATAAAAATTTAATCTCATTTAAAATATGATTGATGATTATATTACTATATAAAAAATTAATTTTTTTAAAGGCGATAAGATTCAAAATGTGTAATTAAGTTAAAGCCCAAATTGAATTAAAATTTTAATGATATAATTTAAATAAATACACACAATTAATAAAGATTATTAAATTTTTAATGAATTAATTACGTATTAAAAATATTAAATAATGCGTAAATTTTAAATTGTTTAGTTAAATTATAACTTTAATCACATAATTATGTAAAATTTATGTTTAATATAAATTAAAATCTTATATTATAAATTTTTTGATCAAAACTTATTTTTTATTCAAATTTAATTCTTACTAATCTTATAAATTAAAAAACTACTATCACTTCGGCACATTCTAAATAATGATGTACAAGTAAATATTGTGTAGAAGTTTTTTAATAAAAAAATTGTATAAAATTTTATTTTAACAATATTTGCATTTTACTTTTATTTCTTAGAATTCGTTAATGTGGTAGTAGTTTTTTAATTTTTTAGATTGTCAAGAATTAAATTTATAAAGTGTGAAATAGATTCCATAAATTTATTAAGTTTAGATAGATAGCCACTATTACCTTATATATATTAATTATCCAAAATATTAATAACTAATCACTTGGTGCAGTGGATGGATATAAATGATTGAATGTAAAGGGTTCGAATGTTGTTGGAAGCAATTAAATTTTAATTTTTTCTATGACTATGTGCAGGGTCCTGATTATTCATAGGTGTGGTGCGGTGCGGTGCAGTGCGATGATGGCTCAGTGGTCCTAATTGCTCGTGGTGCGGCACGATGCCGGTGCATTCAGCCGGTGGTTGGTTGCGGCTCGGTGGTGGCAGGCTAGGTGTGGCTCGATATTGGCGGGTTAGGTGTGATGCAACGGTTGGGTGCGGTTCAAAGCATTGCATCTCGATGGTGGCTCAACCGATGGTTAGGTGCGGTGTAGGTGGGTTCAGACGATCAGGTCAACAACGGCTAGGTGTTTTAGTGACGACAAACTTTGCTACTAAATTCAAAGTTTTTTGTGATAATTAGTGTTGTTGCTAAAATGCCTTTATTTAGTGACAATATTGTTGTGACTATATCATGATATTTTAGTGACGACAAATTATGATACTATATTACAAAGTTTTAGTGATAATTATTATAGTGGCTAAAACATGTTTATTTAGTGACAATACATTTGTGTGGCTATATCATGACTTTTTAGTGACAATTATAATTTGTAACTAATTTATAGTGAATTAGTGATGAAAATTGGAGTCACAATAAAATAGAGCAATAGTGACGACTATCGTAGTTCGTCGCTAAACCCTTTAGCGACTATTCAGTAGCCACGACATAGCGACGACATACAATATTGTCACTAAAATGCTATAGTGACAAAATTCATATTTATAGTGACAATTTTTGTCGCTATTATTCGCCATTTTTTTTGTAGTGATATACATGTCACCATCACGCCACACACACGCTGCTACACTCTCTGAATATTCACCCTTCCCTTTTTAGTTTCTAAACTTTGGATTATGTTTAAACTGATTTGTCTCGAAGTACCTTTTTAAGAATGCTTTTATCTTTTCTTATATTTAAGTCTTCCGCTTATTATTCTTGAGATTTGATAGTCAAAACCTGAATCATCAATGTAACATGATCCCAAATTGGGAAGGTCAGTTGGGGGCGTTACAGAGGTGGTATCAGAGCGTGAGGTTTCAAGTTTTGAAATATTTTTAAAAGTATTTCGAAAACTTCGAGACTTAAAAGAGGTTTTACTTTTGGGAGATAGAATGAAAGATTCGCTCATGCTTACACCCTACTCCATCCTGCGCTACCTGAGGTATGTATTTAAAAGTTTAAAAGTTTCCCAGCTTGCAATTACAGTAAGATTTGAGTATTATGAAAACATTTCAAATGTTTGAAGGTTAATTGAAAGTTTGAAAGGAAAGTGAAATTTTAGGAGGAATAAGGAGTTGAATTGATATGATTTTGAACTGAGTTTAACTCGAATGATTTGTGTTGTGCAAAAGTGCCAACACTGAAATTTGTTTATGTGAATTGAATTGATGTGAAAAGGGTTGAGTTTAATTGACACCGCAGGGTGACATTTTCTTGGAAGTTGAATCGAATTTGAACTAATCTATGAGATGTTGAATAATTGCAAGCTTAAAACCTCGATAATATGGCTATATATGTGTTAGAAAATAATGAGTTCTAGGTGGATAATTGATGGAAAGGGAGAGAAGGATTGATATGAACAAAACTGAT
>JAPKLW010004104.1:0-14429 GCA_026898455.1 Plectranthus barbatus
AACATCACCTCACTTCAACTCCACATCTCCTCGCGTCATTGCACGGGGAGACCGTAATATTTCGTTTACTCCCGAATATTTATCGATCGATATTATCCCGATACTAAAATGTCGGGTCATCGAAATAAATTATCGAGGTTAATTATTAATTTAATATTTAATTACCCTTCTTGAAATGAGATTGGCAATTGAGTAAGTACCCAAAATAATAATTTCCAAATCAAATCGATCGCATAGCTTCGAATTAAATTCGATGACAAAATATAAATTTCGAAAATTCGATAAATACATTTAAAATTTACGAGGGGTGTTACACATATAGTTATATTTTTCTCTCTCTTAAAATTATAAATATCATAATTCTCTTAATTTAAAATTATTTTTTAAGATACCAAAATAATATGATTTTATTATTATTTTAACTAAATCTCTATTGCACATGTTTAGTGGGAGTAAACTATGTAACAAATGAAAATTAATAATCTTATGCACAAATCAAATAACTTATGTATTATAATGTAAGTAAAATAATTTTGCTCTAAAATAAAAGTAATACGCTATAGTTCCGATTAAAAATCATCGTAAAAATAAAAATTATTGATTATATGCATAATTCTCGTAACAGTACACGTATTCTTATATAATGAATGCAATTGCACAATATAATGCATGAAGTTATAGTATATAATGCAGAATATGATAGATAAAATGCAATATATTTTTTGAGCGAAATCATCATTCATCATTATATTTGCACTTGTTATGCATTGTATAGTAATAACATATGCATTATAATGAAAGTACTATAATTTTTCTCTAAAATAAAAGTAATACCATATATAATGCATGAATTAATACCGTATAATGATAGTAATATTGTTCTAAAATAAGAGTAATACCCTATTATAATGCAGGAAGATATTTGTTAGGCATATAATGCATGTTTCCTAGGCATATAATGCATGTTTCTTTTGCATGTAATGCATGTTTGTAAGATATATAATGCATGTCGAGGTTGAATATGCAAACAGAATCTTAAATAAGTACAAAATGACAAAAATACCCTGTAATGCAGGTTTTTTGAGATAAAATGACCGAAAATTCTAGTAAAATCCTGAGCGTACATTAATCAAAATCAATGGCGAGGATTAGTTCTTATTTCTCATGGTAAGAAGTGTTCTCACAGGATCGCATCCCTATATATATATATATATATATAGGGTAGTGATTAGGTGATAAATCTCAATCGACGGCACAGATTAAGCCCGTCCCTTCCAATTTTTACATATTTTGCACATACTCAATGCATAAAAGGGCAAAAATGTAAAAAATATATTTTCAAGAATTTCATTTCGTGCAGTTCATAAAACATTAATTGCATACGTTCAATGTAAAAAATGTAATATTTTAGGCATAAAACTGCAGCATATAATGAATGCAAAAAATGCACTCAATATGAATACAAAAATGCTTATGCTTTAGAATAAAAATGCATCTTATTCAAGTTAATAATGCATCATTTGATGCAAAAAATGCAAATATTTAGGAACATTTTTTATGCGTAATTGATGCATTTTTTTTAAAATCCTGAACGTAAATATAATGAAGAACATATACCAGCTGAATATGAAATCAAGATTTTCGTGTGAATCTTCTAAATTTAATATATTCAATATGGATATCATATGAATCGTCGTAAGAATACGT
Organism: Plectranthus barbatus; assembly: GCA_026898455.1. Lineage (NCBI taxonomy): Eukaryota > Viridiplantae > Streptophyta > Magnoliopsida > Lamiales > Lamiaceae > Plectranthus > Plectranthus barbatus. The sequence goes on from JAPKLW010004104.1 coordinate 1,708, forward strand.
TTAATTTGATATATGATACGTAAAAAATAGATTTGAATCGAGAAAGATATAATCGTTTGATTATAATGGGAGGAAATAGAAAATTAGGAGAGAGAGTGTGTTTAGATCTAAATAGAGAAGACAATTACTATCTTACCCTTTAATGCATTGAGTATGTGCAAAATATGCATCGAAAATTGGAAGGGACGAGCTTAATCTGTATCGTCGATTGAGATTTTAAACGGCTGAGATCTTTTCTCATTTAGCACGGGAAATCCTATTATTATATGATCACTACTCTATATATATATATATAGGGGAGTGATCATATGAGAACTCCCCTTACCATGTGAAAATAAGAACTAATCTCAGTCATCCAATTGGTGATCCAACGCTCAAGGCTAAATAAATCTCGTCTGCATTATAGTGTAGTGAAACAATCATTAAAGGGTAATTTTGTAATATTTCTTCTCTCTCCTCTAAAATCATCCTAAATCTTTAAATGATCATATCTCCTTCAATTTAGATTATTTTTTAATGTATCATATATCAAATTAAAGGTAATTTAATTATCTTTCAAACGAAATTCCTATTGCATATGTTTCGATTTAAAAATCATCGCAAAAAATGAAAATTAGTGATTATATGCATAATTCTCGTAACAGTACACGAATTCTTATATAATGAATGGAGTTACACAATATAATGCATGAAGTTATACTATATAATGCAGAATATGATAGATAAAATGCAATAACTTTTTTCCTGCAAGATCAAAAAAAAAAAATTCATTATCTTTGCATATTGTAGATAATATCATAGTTGTTATAAAAGTTGATCATATATTACTTATTTTTAATTATGTATTTTTTTGTTATATTATATAAATGTATATTACTATATTATATAATGCATGTTTGTTAGGTATAATGAATGTTTGCTAGGAATATAATGCATGTCGAGGTCAATATAACGCATGAAGTTATATAATGAATACAATAGCACAATATAATGCTTGAAATTATAGTATATAATGCAAAATATGATAGATAAAATGCAACATGTATTTCAGCGAAATCATCATTCATCATTATATTTGCACTTATTATGTATTATATAGTAATAACATATGCATTATAATGAAAGTAATACAATTTTCTCTAAAATAAAAGTAATAGCATGTATAATATGCATAATTCTCGTAACAGTACTCAAATTCTTATATAATGAATGCAGTTGCACAATATAATGCATGAAGTTATTATATATAACGCAGAATATGATAGATAAAATGCAACATTTTTATTTAAGCGAAATCATCATTCATCGTTATATTTGCACTTGTTATTATATAGTAATAACATATGCATTATAATGAAGGTAATATAATTTTTCTCTAAAATAAAAGTAATATTATATATAATAGAGGAAGTAATGTCGTATAATGATAGTAATATTGTTCTAAAATAAGAGTAATATCATATTATAATGTAGGAAGATGTTTGTTAGGTACATAATGAATGTTAGGTATATAATGCATGTTTCTTAGGTATATAATGCTTGTTTCTTATGCATATAATGCATGTTTGTTAGATATATAATGCATGTCGAGATATAATATGCAAACAGAATCTTAAATAAGTACAAAATGACAAAAATACCCTATAATGCAGGTTTTTTGCGATAAAATGCCCGAAAAATTTAATAAAATCCTGAGCGTTTATTCATCAAAATCAATGACGAGGATTGGTTCTTATTTCTTATGGTAAGAGTAGTTCTCACTGGATCGCATCCCTATATATATATATATATATATATATATATATATATATATATTATTTTAAAATTAAAAAAATATTTTTATTTTGAATACAATACTTATTTAATTCTAAATAAAAAGGATATTTTAAACTTTATTACATTTACATGAGTCGCATTTTAAACTTAGCCTTAAACTATTTAATTAAATAAACTTTGTTTTGAGCAAATAAGCTTTTGAAATAATTTAAGCCTCCTACTTTACAAAATAAACCGGGTTCATAGGTCTAGTGTCCTTGTCAGAATAACCTAATCTATTAATTCCCACCTCCGATTGGATTGATAAAAAAACATATTTATTACATTCAAATTAGTTAGCTTACCGTCTGCACATTTTATTCTTTTTGAAAAGTGAACTGGTCGCTCGACTTATCCTCTGTTTTTATTTTTCTGCTTTTTTATTATTTCCCCTTTTATTCTAAATTCTCTTTCATTTTCCACGCCCATCGCGTTCAACATTTTTGAATATTCTCTCCTTTTTTTTTTCATTATTAAAATCTTTTGAATATTCTTCTCTTGCATGGCAACCATCATTCTAATCCAACCCTTAACTTTTTTTTAATTAGTATAATTACAAATATGGAGAATGGTTGATTCAGAACTCAAAATATTGTTTAATTATTGATTTTGAATCTAAAAGGTAAATTCTCAATTTAGGACCTGAAAAATCATACAACTCGCAATCGAGGACCTGTTAATGAGATATTGGATTGAGAAATTTATGTTCTTTCGGATCCTAAATTGAAGATTTTTTAGATCTTATTTGATAGGACCAAGTCAAACTGAAATAAATCACGTACTTATAAATTTGTAAATTGTTTTTGCACATAATTTAAAGATATTTAATAATTATTAAATGATTATCTTTTATTAATCTTCATGCATTATTAATTTAAATAATAAAAATATATTATTATTCTTTTATTTCGGCAATATTTTGAATATATTTCAACTTCATGATTAAATGATTCCTAATGTCTTCATTAGAAATAAAATATTATTTACGCTAAATATATCCATGGTAATTTTTGATCCGATCCGATAATCCGACACGAATCTGCACAATAATAACGGATATGGATTGAGGCTTATCGGATACGAATTCTTATTGGATCGGCACGATAAGAACACAAAAATTTTGGATCGGACTCGAATTGGATATGGATTGGATCGGATAATTTGTCAAACAAATCGGATTCGGACCGGATACGGATACCCATTAATAAATTATTATATATTTTTTTTTATCATTTTACTTAAGTATAATAATTAATAAATTGATTTTATATTAATTTACGTTCATGATTCCCTTCAAAAACTCAATTCTCTTGATTCTACATTATTGTTATTTTTTCTTTTTTATTCTCCACCAAAATTGTATTTATTTATTATATTTTTAATATTTATTTTTTTTATAATACTAAACTTAATAATTTTATTTATTTATTTATTTTTGTTCTCAACTTTAAGTTTTTAATGAATTTGTATCAACTAATGAGTTAGTTGGTAAAATTTTGAATTTGCAATGTTATCATGATCGATGAAAGGTAATTATTATAATTTATATTATTATTATTATTATTATAAATTTTAAAGTTTTAATTAATATTTTTCTCCTTCAAATTTGTAGGTGGAGTGTTGACAACTAAAGTGAAGGATTGTTGAGTATTTGGAAATCAAAACGTTTGTCATCTAGTATTTGAGTTTAAGATTTCTCCATGCTGACTTATTATATAATTTGGGATGTTTGATTGAGAATATTAATTTCAAACGAAGTTGCAATTTTATTTATTTATCTACCACAATACAAGAACAACCAAATATGAATATTTTATATTATTGTTTTGCATTTTTATTGAATTTTTATTGTATTTATTGAAACAGATTCTTATTGTATCAACCGGATTGGATCCTTATCGGATCAGATACATATCGGATCATTCAGATTGAATTTTTTATCGGATCCTTAATGGATACGGATTCGATTCGTGCGGATACGAATTTGAGCTTAATGGATCGGACATGGATATGAATTTAGATTTTTCTTAATAGATCAAATACGAATTAGCCCTTAACAAATAAGATCAATAACAGATCGACACGATAACAATCCGATCTGCACGAATTGCCACCCCTAATAGAACATAAAATTAACTGAATAGTTATGATCTTTTACTCTAAAAGTAGTTTGTAATAATATAATTATGTTGAAATTTATAATTTATTTGGTCAATCATATCAATCATCAACGACTTAAATCCTCAATCCTCTCCGATATGTAGTCATTCGAATGGAATATTTTTCCGCATAAAAATATTTCATTCCTAACTGTTGGTCTCGAAATCAGAGTGGAAAACTGTGCAGTGGAAGGTTTTAATATGCAACGGAAGTAAATAATGATAGTTGCACTGGTTCGATTAAAACAGAGTATAGTTAGCTTTGTGTGTAGAAGACTTAAGCTTAGGTTTGTGGTTAAGTCAGTTTCACAGCATATACACTTCAATACTTGGGAGTATTGAAGGTTTCAAAAGTAAGTTTGTGAAATAGAAAAACAGAGCAAGAATGTAAATAAAGCTGTAAAGAACACACAAAACTTATAGTGGTTCGGATCCCAATATCCTACATCCACTCTTTAGACCCAAGGTCCGGATAATTTACTAAGTAAATACAAGCCTCCTTACGATCTATACACAGCCCGTCGGCGCCTCCGTCCTTCGGTCAGCTGTGACACTCGCCTAGGAACTCCTTGCAGATTCAGTTCTTCATGTTGAAGTGGGACGACACCCCACAACTGATAGACACTCATTTTGTGCATTTTATTGATGTGAATCTGCTCACTTTTGACCGTAGATTAGATCATTACGTGATATTCTCATGCGTTATTCATATTCTTTAAAGAATTATTACGTTTGTGTTTGTTTCTGGTTGTTTATGCAGATTTCACGCACAATTGAGTTGTTTGATACGTGCGTAAAATGACCCGTATTTTGATATGTGAACATGCTTGTTTGTGGTTATTTTACTCCCGTATCATATGTTTTTGTCGTATTTTGTTTGTGTTTTCGTGTTTTGTGTGTTTGACTTGTGTAGGATAGGTTTTTGGCATAAACAAGCATATTTGGTGGAGTTTTGGAGGAAAATCGCAAGGTTTTGGAGTTTAGAGGCTTCGACCGGTTGAGCGTGGGCAGGATTGGCCGAGCGGGAGTTCAGAGAGCTCGACCGGTCGAGCCTGTGCAGGATCGGCCGAGCGGGAGTTCAGAGAGCTCGACCGGTCGAGCCTGTGCAGGATCGGTCGAGCGTGGCCGGGCTGGGACTTGGCTCGGTCGAGCCATGTGTCGATCGGCCGAGCTAAGTCGGTTTTTTTGGCGGTTTCTGGCAGTTTTTAGTGGCCCGGGCGAGCCAAACTTCGACCGGGCGATCCGAGGGCCTGATTGCTTGCATATAAAAGGGGAATGAGCGGTTATTTGAGGAGCTTTTTGTCACTTTTCACCTACGATAGATAGATTTCTCCCTAGATTCCATTTTTCATTTCCAATTCATCTTAGTCCTAGAGTATCTAGGAGCTAAATTCATCAATACTTGTACGAGATTGAAGATTGAAGGCGGTGGATCAAGTCAACCAATCCAAATTGGGGAAGAATCTTATTTCTACTTTCAAATTGTAATGAAGTTCATTGTATTCCAAATTGTATTTGTACAATTGAAAGGTATGAAGTTCTAAACCGTTTTGGATGTTGAATTGCGGAAGGATGCATGAGAATTTGGCATGAGAATTGTTTGTTTACTTTCCTTTGAGAGTTTGGATTTCACTAGAGCTTGTTCCTTACCTCTTAGGTGTAGGTAATAGCCAACTTAGGAGGTAGTTGACGTGAACGCTGCAGCCAACACGCGGGCGGAATCGTCGTGATTAGTGTTAATTCATACGATTTTAGTTCCAATCCCTGTGCGGTGCTAGGTCGTAGGGCGATAATTGACGAACCATTTGGAGTGGTCTAGGGCTAAATAATGTGACTGTTTGCTAGTTCTAGATCATCAACCGGTAGCTCACCGTGACAAGGGGCTATCGAGTGTAGGGTCGATTGCTCAATCTCCTAGGAATTAAATAATGTTTGCAACAATGATTAGCCAAATTTGATTGTATCTCTACTTGATTCAACATCCTATCTTCCTAGCTTGAGTATTGTGATTGTCTTGGTTTACCATATTGAGAAGGATTGTTCGATTAAATGTTGTGTTTAAATTTGTGTATTTCCTATATTGATAGCATAGATTTGAATTGCATGCTTAGATGATTAGAAATTACTCAACGATGAAATCATGCTTAGTTATAAGACTTCACTTGAGTAGCTCGGTATTCTAGGAGGCGAATCGAGAAGAACTCGGATTGATATTTTATTCTTGTGTGTGGTTGAGAGTTTATTGCTATTGAACTTTTACCACATCAAGTTTTGGCGCTGTTGCCGGGGACTTCATTTAGTAGGTTGCCAGAGCTTGTAGGCTAGGTGTTTGTTATATTGCTTGTGTGAATAGTTTTGTTTGTAGCTTGTGTTTGATAGTTGATCTTTGTTTTGTGAGATTTAGTTGCTTGTGGTAATTGGAATTTTTGTGAGGTGTAGGTTGTATATGATCACGAGGTCTAAGGCTCGTGAACTCTTGGAAAGGAAAGCACAACAAAGACAAGAAAGTATAGAGATTGATTTGGACATGGCTAATCCGGGGGAAGATACCATGAGGATTGGAGAGTTAGAAAGGCAAATTGAGTTGATGAAGGCGTTGCTCAATGAGAGGAATGGTCCTCGTAGGCCACTCCAAAATCTTTTCCGACCTCAAGGGGAGCCGTTGACCGGTGGTTTCCGACTTGGAGTAAATGCCACGCAGTTTGAAATTAAGCCTCAATTGGTTCAAATGATTCAAAATAATCAGTTTGGAGGACATGCTACCGAAGATCCGAATGTGCACATATCCCGATTTTTGGAAATCACGGATACCATTAAGATCAATCAAGTTCCTCAAGACTTAATTCGGCTGCGATTATTCTCATTTTCATTGAGGGATTCGGCAAGGCATTGGTTTGAGGGTCTAGACAAGACAAATATAGCCACATGGGAAGAGTTAAGGGAGAAGTTCCTTTTCAAATTTTTTCCACCGAGTTTAACCTTGAAGAGAAGGGCGGATATTACCTCATTCGGACAAAGATACGATGAACCTCTATATGAGGCATGGGATAGGTTCAGAGAGCTCCTACGGAAGTGCCCACGCCATGGTCTTTCTAAGAGTCAACAAATCTGCCAATTCTATGGAGGTTTGAATTATGATACGAAGGTTATGATGGATGTTTCTTCGGGAGGTGCGTTTCTTGATCAAGAAGAAGAGGATGCTTGGAAGACAATTGAAAAAATGGCCGAAAATAGTTTCCAATGGCCAAGGGAAAGGAAGGATTATAGACCGGTAAAGTCGGTCAATGATGCTTATGAGACAGAAGATTTTAAGGAACAACTCGCACTCATGCGAAGGAAGCTAGATAAGCTATCTACTTCGGGAAGTGGACGAGAGGAGATGATGATACTCAAGCATGATAATGTGTGTGCGGAGAATGTTAATTTTGTCAATCAAATGATGGGGTACAACAATCGTCCTCAATATAATCCTCAAGGAAACATGTATTATAATCCGTCCAACTGTTTCCACCCAAATTTCTCCTATGCAAATCCGAATAACGCTCTAAATCCTCCGATATAATTGGAAGGAGGTAGTAGTCAAGGGGGATATTCAGGGGGAGGAAGTAGATATGTGAATCAAGAGCCAAGAAGAAATCCTAATGAGGAGATTGATAAGAGGTTCGAGAAATATGATGGGATGTTCGCGGAAATCCAGCTGCAAATTTCGTCGATTGCTAAACAATTAAGTGGAAGGCATCAAGCTGGGAAATTTCCAAGCGACACGGAAACCGTTCAAAAGAAAGGTTGTAATATGATTGAAGATGAAGAGAGGCTTGAGGAGAAATTGGAGGTCACGACTCCGAAAATAGAAAGTGTTGAAATCAAGGAAGATGGAAAAGAGTTGAAGGAAGAGAGTTTGGGAAATGAGAAAGAAGAACATGTGGAGAAGGTGAATTTCTTTGATTATGTAAGGAAGGGAGACATAGAGATGCCACTTCCGGATGAAATTGAACGAGTTCCCATGCTAGATAAACTTGTTGGTGTTGAGATACCTTTGGATGGGGAACTACAAGAACCGGAAAATCATGAATATGAAGAGAAGAACATTGCTAGCAAAAAGGATGATCCGGGCGGTTTTGTAATTGGTTGTCAAATTGGAGATGTGAAGGTTGAGAAAGCCTTGTGTGATTCCGGTGCTAGCGTGAACATTATGTCGTGGGACCTATACAAATAATTGGAGGTTGGACACCTCAAACCCACCAATCATGTGTTGCAACTTGCTAATCAAGCTCTCTTTTGTCCACGTGGAGTTGTCGAGGATGTGCATGTGGATGTGTTGACATTCACATTTCCCGGAGATTTTCTTGTAGTAGACATGAAAAATAAAGGTGGCATTCAATTAATCTTTGGGAGGCCTTTCTTAAGTACAGCCGATGCCCTTTTTGACATGAAACAAGGGGAGCTTACTTTCCGGTGTGGGGGAAAGGAAGTCGTTTTTGCCTTACCTCAAAAGAATTTGCATGAAGTTGACGAGGCAAGAGTTGAGAGGAAGAAAAGATTGAAGGATGAGCTTGATCCGGGATTAGACCTTCAAGAATATGAGGATGAAGAAAAGGATGATCCGGGAGATTTTGATAGAGATGAGCAAATACGGACAAAGAAAGCTAGAGTTGAGCCAGATCCACCGTATAGTGCACGGAGGAAGTTGTTCTTTCTGGAAGATGATGTCGTGCTTGATAGAGGTATGAGTTCTGGATCTGCACCTTGGGATCATGATTGACTTGAGGTATGGTCGTTGAGCTTTCGACGTTAAACAAGCGCTTGTTGGGAGGCAACCCAACGTTTAAACTTTGTGTTTTTCATGCTTTTGAATAATGTTTTTATTGATTTAGGTTTGTTAATGTTGCTTGTTGTTTATAATTAAAGGATTCTTAGTTGTGTGTGGATTTACAAGTTTAGCTAACATTGTGAATGAAGAGTAAGCAGGATGGAAGGCCGAAGGTTCATGGAAATTGTCGGAGAAAGGTAGAAAATGGGGGAGATCAAGGTCGCTCGGCCGAGCGTGTGCAGGCTCGGCCGAGCCAAAGCGAGGGCCTGGAACAGAGGCTTCGCTCGGCCGAGCGTGTGCAGGCTCGGCCGAGCCATGGCGTGCCTGGGAAATTGAGTGCGAACTAAACATCTGCTCGGTCGAGCCATCTGGCGCTCGACCGAGCCGCGCGACATTGTTAAGGAGCGATCGAGCAATTGCTCGACCCATTTTCCGATCGGTCGAAATTTCTCTCCCAAAATTTTTTCTGACTCATTACTCTCTTAGTGTGTGCCGTTTTACTCTATTGATTTATCATGGCTCGCATGCATGGATGTGGACTTTCTCCTTCTTCAATTTGCAGGCCAGCTGGATTTGATGACGACGAGTATGCAAAGTTCATTACATTAACACAAAGGCCAGTGATTGGGACTACTTATCTTTGTCAAGAGACCTTAGAGGCATTAGATTTGAAGAAGGATGTTTGGAAGCTGTTCATTCGTATGGGTTGGACGAAAGTGCTGTTTGGGAGATGGCCTTCATTCACACGGGTGACGAGGGAATTCTTGGCCTCTGTTCACGTCATACGGAGTGCAACTGGTGCTCCGGTTCGGGTAATGTTTAAATGTGACGGTCAAGTGTTTTTTATGAGTAGAATTGATATTGATAGGATATTTGGGTGTCCGATGGAGTCTGAGTATGATTTTGAGGGGCTTAACTCTTTGGAATTGTGGGAATCGATCTCTGGAATCAATCTTTTGGGTGCTCTTGATGTGCAATCTTGTAGGTCTGAGTTGATTAAGAATCCTATCATTCGGTATATTCACTTGATGTTAGAAGGTTGGTCTTGTAGCTTTCGTGGTTTTGGTGCTGTTTGTAGGGCTGATTTTAAATTTTTGTTTGCATTGCTGCATGGGAAGCTTTTCTCTATTGGTGGATGGTTGATGGATAATTGGGATAATACAATTTATGCGGGGAATTCAGTCATTTGTGGTGGTGGTTTAATCTTTCCTATTCTTAAGGCATGTAGATTGGATATGTCTGGAGTATTTGTTCCGGGGCTGAGCCTTAACACCACCGCTCTTGTCACTAAGGCTTTTCTAGTGCCTGACAGATTTGGTATTTGCTATTTTTATAAGTTTGGAGAGTGTGGAATTGAATTGCCTAATCATGCTTTGACTGAGATTGATGATCCAGCAGATAGGTCTAACTGGCTGATGAGTACTGACGCTCATTTGGATATGACTCGTCTGATTGTTGCTCGTTGCGAGGAAGTGATTCCCATGCCCTGCATTCATTGTTGTAGTGATCATCCTCCGCAGGATGAGGACGACTAGAGCCTACAGCAGCCGCCGGATAGGGTTGAGCAATGACGCACCGACTACCTGTTTACAAACTTCGTCTCACTTGACTTAGTTTGGGGGGAAGTGTCGGTAGTTGGTGCTCTGGTTCATTCTCTTCTCTATCTCCTTATCTTCATTATGCTTTCTAGATTAGTGTAGTTTAGTTGGATTTGAAAAATTTGATTCGATATGGTTGTACTTATGATCTACTCTTACTTTGAATTTGAATTGGGATTTGAATGATGAATTGGGATTTGTGTTATGATGAATGGATGAATATTTTAGCAAGCTTGAATGTGGTTAATTCTTTCTATTTGGCTTTTGGTGTGTGGATATGTGAATGGTTTGGAATGAATGGTGGAAATGGTGGATATGGTTTTATTTTTGTTGAATATTGGTTTGTGGAAGTTGGTGGTTATGAGAGCTTTATTGTCTTGTTTATGCTAAATTGTTGGTGGTGTTTGTGTTGATTTAGTAGGTACAAATAAGGCATGGAGAGCGGTTTGATCGTGTGTGCCGATGGGTAACGCTTTCTATCGTTCTTTCTACCATGTAGATTCATTAAATTATGTTTTGGAATGTAGATTGTGTTTAGGATGTTGTGTGCTTGTGTGTGCGTGATGAACCCGAACTAGACTTGAGGTTTGAATCATGATTTACTTAGTGGAGTCTGATGTCTACTTTGACCAATGATAGGGCGGAATCTAGTTTTCGATGCATGTTCAAGTTTAACTTTTGAATTGCCGAGTTGTGTCCGAGGTTAATGCCTAAGACTTGACAAAAGCCGTAAAAGTTTGAGCCTTGATATTGTCATATCTATTTCGATTGTGAGTGGCAAGGTTGAGAGCACAAGATCTAGAACTTGAATATATTCTCTATCTATTTGATATGGGTTTGGTAACTAAAAAATGATCTTAGGCCATCGATTCTTAGCTCTACCTTTCACTTCGGGAGTATAAGGTGGTGATATTATAATTTTGCCCTTCATACCCTTGATTTCCGTGATTGAGCTTAATGGTGAATTTTCTTCAAATTATTAGGACATATTTTGGGGGAATGAGTGTATGAGGGTGAATACGGAGTTGAGAGTTGGGTTGGGAGTTGCTTGGTATCTTGGAGTTGTGCTTGTTGAGGCAATAAATGTTTGAGTGTGGATTGATGTGAATCCTTGAAAAAAGGGGTATCAACAAAATTTTTGGTACTTCTAATGAAAGAAGAAAAAGAAAGAAACAAAAAAGGGAAAGGAAAAGAGAGAAGAAAATGAATAGCCCCATGAAAAAATTGAGGGTGCTAGAAAAAGAGATTGAGAAAGAAAAGAAAGAAAAGAAGAGAAAAGAAAAAGAAAGAAAAATATATGAGAGTTGTGATTGAAAAGCCTCGAGGTTAGAAGTGGATTGAAGAATATAAGTTTGGGGGTGTTGGGAAATTGAGAAGTTTAGTCACTTTGGCCCAAAACCACCTACCTTCTAGTAAGCCACGTTATAACCAAAAACAAAGACCTTTGTGATTTTAGGAGCCAACTCATTGTAGTATAGTGGTGAGAGTTGTTTCAAGCCTATGGAAATTGTGCTCGATACCTTGTGCATGAGTGAATTATTCAAACCTCAAACACGTGAGGGAGTGCTTTCATTTCTTTATCCAATGTTGATGAGTGGTTTGAGTCGTTGGCATTAACCGTGTCACAAAGTTAGGTGATAATCTTGTTTTATAAGAACATGCTAAGATGACTATGATGAGCTATGAGGTTATTTGATGAGGTAGATTAATTACTTTGCTTTGTTTTGATTGAGGACAATCAAAGGTTCAAGTTTGGGGGTTATGATACGTGCGTAAAATGACCCGTATTTTGATATGTGAACATGCTTGTTTGTGGTTATTTTACTCCCGTATCATATGTTTTTGTCGTATTTTGTTTGTGTTTTCGTGTTTTGTGTGTTTGACTTGTGTAGGATAGGTTTTTGGCATAAACAAGCATATTTGGTGGAGTTTTGGAGGAAAATCGCAAGGTTTTGGAGTTTGGAGGCTTCGACCGGTCGAGCGTGGGCAGGATCGGCCGAGCGGGAGTTCAGAGAGCTCGACCGGTCGAGCCTGTGCAGGATCGGCCGAGCGGGAGTTCAGAGAGCTCGACCGGTCGAGCCTGTGCAGGATCGGTCGAGCGTGGCCGGGCTGGGACTTGGCTCGGTCGAGCCATGTGTCGATCGGCCGAGCTAAGTCGGTTTTTTTGGCGGTTTCTGGCAGTTTTTAGTGGCCCGGGCGAGCCAAACTTCGACCGGGCGATCCGAGGGCCTGATTGCTTGCATATAAAAGGGGAATGAGCGGTTATTTGAGGAGCTTTTTGTCACTTTTCACCTACGATAGATAGATTTCTCCCTAGATTCCATTTTTCATTTCCAATTC
>JAPKLW010004105.1:0-30734 GCA_026898455.1 Plectranthus barbatus
TTGATGAGGACCTAAGTCAAGATCGATTCTTTTATCTGACATTAAAAGAATCTAGATCTTTATGACTCGATGGAATCTTAAACCTATATGAGGATACAGAAGTATACATATATTGTATGTCACTTTGAGTTGTAGAAAAGGTTCTAGTTGAACCTGTTCTTCTGCAGTCTTGGGTGACATCAATCTGTGTATGACTGTCTGGTATCTGAACTAGGTAACCACATCCAGTATAGGATGGTGACATTCCCTGAACAGCTCAAAAGGTTCGTTATGCTAAAGTCCTGCAGGCTGATTAAGTTCAAGCATAAGTGAAAAGGTTTGAGTGGATTGATTCAGGAATTAAAGATGTTAATTAATTAAATAGCTTGTCAGAGCTTAAATTAATTAACGAATGTCTGTAACCTTAAATGTGGGGATAAACCGAGTCCAATGCAACCCGTTCCTCAAACGTGGTAGCAAATAGGTAGGACAGTATTGATTCTCTGGTGGCATGAATCAATATTAATTAATTAATTATATTCTGGGTTGAATATGAGAATTAATTAATTGATAGGCCTTATTTTCTATTTGCATTCTGGTCCCTGGTCTGGCCCATGATAACTCAAGCCCAATAGAAGCCAAGAATTTCCTATAAATAGGCCTCAGTACCTCAGAACTCAATACACCTACTACTCATAAGATCACAAGTTGCATACAGCAAACCAGAGCATTGGGAGCTGTAAGTGATCGAGTGAGTTCTTGATACGAGGAGGAAATTCTGCTTCTCAACCGGGCAAGGGATCTGATAGATAATCTTCACCAGATTTTCAGATCGAGTTGGGATACAGATCAGAAGATCAGATCAGGAGGATTCTTCTTCTTCTCTCTCCTCTTATTTTCGAAAATATTCATTTATTTTCTTGAGATTAATTTCCTCAATCTGTTAGGAAATTAAATCTTGGTGCGTGGGAAAGATCAAAGGGCATCTCTACGCACGCGTTCTTCATCGTTCTTCAATCCAGGTATTCCGCATAACCTTCTTATGCATAATAATATAAGAGCATGCTAGGATTGTTCATAGGCATAGCAATTTATTTTGATATTCCAATTAACGATCCTTGGCAAACGGACTTCGTGATTCAGTTCACGAATCCCTCCAATTACATGGCTTGTTTTCTCTATGAAGTTGTGTTACAGGTTTTATCTTTCCATATTTCTGTTTAACATGAATATGTGTAGGTAAATCCTATTTCAGATTCTAGGGTTTATGTGATTGTCTTGGATGCATGTTTAGGTGATTAAATCGATCAATATTTTTAATTGGTTTATCAATTCTTGTGTTTTTTCTTAATCTGATTAAATTGGCCATTTGATTAGGTTTTCACAATTAATTAATTTGAGACTGAAAAGTGAAAATTGATTAATGGATTTAAGAATTGATAATATGGATTTTAGTTATGTCTGAAAAGAGGAGTTTAATCCATAGGAATAAATCTGATGTTTTTAAGGAGTTGTTAATTTTCCTAGACGCCGAAAGGATATAGGGAATTAATAATCTACTTTATGAATTGCCAAACCCTGGAATTTGTAATATTTTCCTGATGTTCCACCAAATCTTTATTTTAAATTGATCGATGAAATTCCCTTGCATGCTATCCTTGACATGAACTTGCCCTGGAATCTGATCTTTTCTCTAGTGTTTTAAAACCCAAATTTACTTCCCTGCTTTAATTTAATTTTCTTGCAAAATTAGTTTTAAATTTCAAAACCTTTCCAAATTTCTATTTACTTAGACAACAGACCGAAAACAAATGGTTCAGTATATGAGGTGTTCGTTTTTACAATCTCTGTGGGAACGATAATTTTAACTTATCACTATTCTATAAAAAATCATTATAAAAAAATTAGTGATCACATGACGGCTGACTGGAGGATCAGGATTAGGTGGGGGTTGAGGAGTTGCGTCGGGGTTTGGATTAACTGCGGCCGGAGTTGTGTGCTCTTGTGTTGCGCACAACGGACATGGAACGGGAGGAGAATGTGGCTGAGCTGGAGGTTGTGAGGGCTCGGTGGGAGAGGGATCAGGCCGCGAGCTTGCATCAAAATACGATGTGAGCTAGAGCCGAGAGAAAGGGGTCACGGGTGGATGCGAAGAGAACGAAAAATGTGATTCATCAAAGCAGGCATGACGAGTGATATACACCCTAGAAGTAGCAGGATCTAGACACCTAAAACCCTTATGGTTGGAGCTATACCCGAGGAATATGCAAGGGGTGCTACATGGTTGGAGCTTATGTTTAGCATAATCACTTAAGCAAGGAAAGATACGATAACCAAATGTTCTAAGATTGACGTAGGAGGGAGGGTAATGAAATGCCAATTCGAAAGGAGATTTATGTTAGAGAAGTGGTGTAGGTAATCAGTTTATAATATGAACGGCGAAACTAAAAGCATCTACCCAAAGTGTGGAGGGGGCGGACGAGTGGAACAGTAAAGAAAGTCCCATTTTTGTGATGTGCCTGTGTTTACGTTCAGCACGGCCGTTTTGAGAAGGAGTGTAAGGACAGGAAATCAGGTGGTGAATGCCATGTTTGGATAGATGAGATTTGAGGCGTGAGTTAGTGAATTCCGTACCCCCATCATTTTGAAATTTCTTAATTTTTCTGGAGAATTGATTTTCAACAAATGCATGAAAGTGAATGAAGACATCAAAGAAATCAGATTTGGCACGGAGAGGAAAAAACCAAGTAAAACGGGAAAATTCATCTATAAAAACAGCATAATACCGAAACCCAAAAGTAGAAGTAACTGGGGAAGGACCCCATAGGTCACAGTGAATGAGATCTAACATGCTAGATGCTCGACTTTCAGAGATAGGAAAAGGTAAATGTGAACTCTTTGCTAACTGACACGATTGACAAAGTTTAGATAATCTAGAAGAAGTACTGGAAATTAGGCGAAGGCTGTGTAAGAGGCTGAGTACTTTATCTGCTGAATGACCGAGGCGACCATGCCAAACATCGAAGGAAATGTGAGGTGGACGAGTATGGGCGATGGCAGCAAGGGCCGAGGCAGGGTTAGTCAGCACGTACAAGCCATTCCTACGCACGCCTATGGCTATTGTTCGTCCCGTATCCCGACACACAATTTGGAGCTGCAAATCAGTAAAGAGCACGTTAACGGGATAGTCACGAGTTAATCGACTGACTGATAGAAGATTCTTGGTAATATCAGGGACAAGAAGAACATTATTCAATGATAAGGAAGACGACAAACGTAAGGAACCAGTATGAGAAATACGGAGACAGTCACCATTACCAACGGCGACATGTTCAGAACCAGAGTAATCTATAACGTTGTCGAGAGTGGAAGCATCATTGGAAATATGAGCAGAAGCGCCTGTGTCTAGGTACCAATCTGAAACCGTAGAAGGAGAAACGGAGCAGTTTGCAGCAAAGGCCTCCGCAAGTTGAGCCGTTTGTTGATTCCGCGAGGTTCGATCGAAGCGTTTTGGACAAACGAAAGCATCATGGTCTGTCTGACGGCAAAAATAACACCAGGGCTGTTTGCGCTTTTTGTGGTTACCCTTTGATTTACCACGACTGCGAGACTGAGAAGGACCGTTGTCGCGGGATTTGGTAGAAGCCTGGAAAGCAACCGACGGAGGAGAAGAAGCATTGCCGGTAGATTTGAGGAAGAGCTCGTGACTGAGTGCTCGAGAAAGGAGCGTGTCGAAATTGGGAAGAGGCTCCTGAGCCATCTGAGCGGCTGTGAATGTTGAGAACGACGGGCAAAAACCTCGCAAAAACCAATGAGATTTGTCGGAGACGTTGATGGGCGACCGATGGCGGAGAGTTGATCACAGAGGCCCTTGAACCGTCGACCATAATCAGCAACAGGAAGGTCGCCTTGCTTCATGGATAGGAGATCGTCTTTCAGGCTTAGTTCTCGTGCCTTGGAACAGTGACTGTAAGACCTGGAGAGGGCGTCCTAAACAGCATGAGAGGTAGAACAACCGATTATCACGGCCATGGATTCCTCTGTTAAAGTCGAGACCAAGAATAATTTGATGAGTTGATCTCGCGAATACCACGTCGTAAACTCAGGATTCACATCGGTGGAGGCAGGAAGATGGCGCGGCGGTGGCTTGATGGTGCCGTCGACGAAGGGCATGAAATTCTGTGTGATCAGTAGAGGCTCGATCTAAGCGTGCCACAGAAGGTAATTAGAAGATGTAAGTTTTATGTTTACCATATGAATGATGGTAGACAAAGGAAGAGTGGGCAACTCGGTCGTTGCCGGCGGCGCAGCCATGGGTTGTGGCGAAAAAAAAAAAGTTGGAGGAAAAACGATAATATTAGGGTTTGCCAAAGATTCTGGCTGATACCATGTAAGATAATATATCTTGTATTTCACTCAAGTAAAATAATGTACAATGCAAGTATATATAGAAGAGAAAACTAAACCTAATCGAAGAAGAACAAAAGATATACAAGATATATTCAACAAGATATGATATATATCACAAGATATGATATATATCTCAAGAATAATAGTAGGAATATATCAACATTTAAAACACTTATTTTCCTTAAATAATACAAAACGTGTTTTACTTTCATTCAAAATCCTTATCAAAGTCTCTTAGCAAATACAATTTCAATTCCATTTTTAGTACTTTCTCTTTAATTTCTTAACCCAAATACTTTACTCAATTTATACCATCAGCAATTATTATTGAGTTTATATATATAGTTGAACATATAATGTTAAAAATAGTATACTAATATATAATATTGATAGATACAAAACATATTTAGAGATTTATTAAAAATATATAATTTTATTAATCATATCTTTTATATTATAAATTTTTTTGCGGATGTAAAAAAAAATACTCCATAGTAAAACATTGAAATAAAAAGATGAAGCAATAATAGAAATGAAGGCAAAACCATGCATTCCCTAGAAAGCCAACTATTGAAAATGTGAGGGCCCTTTATTGTACATAAAACCTAATTTTATCCTTATCTCATTTTTTACATTATCCTTTGTACTTTTGTGGACCCCTCCTGCTCCTCCACTCTCTCTCTCTCTCAACAATATTGTTTCTTCGTAAACTCCTAAAGCTAATGTTTTATTTGAAGAAAAATATGTATATAATGTCACAAATACTCGTATAATTTTTTATTTGTATCCTATGTGAGGCAAGCATTAGAGATGGTAAAACCCGAAACATAGGATGGAGGGGCTGAGATTATAATAAGACACCTACGACCTACCTATTTAGTACCTCCACTCCAATTTTCCAATCCTCATTTTTTTTATAAAAAAAAATTCGTATCTCCCATCAATCATCATTCATCAAATCAAAATAGTCATTATTTAAAACAATAAAATCAAATGGCTTATTCAACCATGTTTATCATATCAATCTGCCACGTCTACATTCTGGCCCCACTTTCTTAAATTGACTTGCAATATCACAATCTCTGTTTCAACCACCGGGTTTTAAAGAAAAACTACTTTATCAAAGATGATGATGTACTTGCCTCCCACAAAAAAAGAAAAAGAAATTATAAAGGAAGAAAAAAAAAAAAGGATGATTGTACTGCATTTTCTGTACTAGCATCTATCTTCTTTAATTAATGGAATACAATTAATGAAATGATTATTGATAGTAAACAAATAATGTTTCCCGAAAAACTGAATAATGAGAAGAGAAAAAACTCATTTTCTTTTCAGACATTTATCCTTTCCTTTGTATGGCCCTCACTACAATTATACCAAAATTAATAATTGAATCAAACAAAAGCGAGGGCCCGAATTACATCCAATTATATTTCCAGGTATAGAAAATTATAAACTGATTATCGTGAATGTTGCTTTTAATAATCAGAACCGTTGGATCAAATAATAGGATATTTTTTGGACGAGATCGGACGGTCTAACCATGATGTGCACCTTAGCATGTGGGGTATAGCTAATTTGCGCCGTCACACACACGAAGTTCATTTGCCGCGTACACTATCCAAAGGATAATGCTCAAGGGAAAAAAAACAAAGTAAAATTTCGCAATTAAAAGAATACGACAAAATTCTTCAAAAATTATATTTTAATTCATCTCAATAAACTCCACTACAGACATCTCGTACGGGCCGCCGCAGGCGGCAGCGTCACTAGACGACCGCCGTCGACCGCAGCTTCAAATCCGACGGCGCGGCATTTGACGGAGCCTCTCCGGTCCGCCGGCGCAGACTGCGAAGAGAACGACCCCATAATGACATTCGTGGTGCGCCGGTACGGACCGAGATACTTGTTCTGCATGAACCGGTGCTTCCTCCACGGCGGCAGATGGAGGCCTCTGCTCTTCAGCGATCGCTTCGCGGCGTCGCTCATCGCCTTTAAGACCTGCTTCAGGTCGTCGGCTCTCCCGACGAAAACCCTGGGCAGACACTGCAGCAGCCGCTCGTAGGAACTGACCGGCCGCGCGATCTCGAACTCCGACGCGAAGTTCAGGTCCACGAAGTACCGCGTCGACGACGGATCCGCCGCGAGGACGTCGATGAACTCGTAGTTCCCGGCGGTGAGTCCGCCGCAGCTCTCCCATTTCGTCTTGCAGACCGCCGCATTGTAACCGTAGTTTCGCAAAAACGCCATCACATTTCTCCTTAAAATCTGCCAATCCAATTTCCCGCCAGAATACATCTCCACCGCCTTCGCAACGTGAGCCGCGAGCACATTCCTGAACTCATCCGTCCGATCCATCACAATAGGCTCGATCAAATCTACATTCCTACAGCTCGAATTGTACGCCGAGAGATCGCTCTCGGAGTCGGAGTCACCATTCTCGATCGACGATTCGCCATCTCCGTCGTCGCCAAAGGCGAAGAAAAGCTCGGAGAGGCTGGGAGACGTGACGTCATCGTCGGCGTGCGCACTGTGTTCGCTTCCGCTGCTTACGTAACCCGGCTGGGTGCGGTCCCGGCCGATGATCCGCGCCTTCACCTTATCATCCAAGGGGTCAGTCACTCTCTTCATTCTCCTAAAACCATACATTTTTAAATTTTTCAAAAAAAGGAAAAGAAGTCCAGAGATGAAGAAATCGGAGAATGTTGGCGCTTAAAGAAAAAAGGCTAACTCGCGGCGTTGCATAATTAAGCGATGGAATTTAGCAGGAATATTCTGGAGAAATTGAAGGGGAAAAGGAAATATTAATAGCTAAAAATTTGGTAGTGGAAAAGGATATACCGAGGAGTATGCGAAGCGGGGATTAAGTACTGGGACTGGGATGGGATGGCAGTGGTTGAAGCATCAAGCATATCCCTCGGATTGTTCAAGCATGACGTGGCGCGGTTAGCTCCGATTGGGACACGTGCCACTCTATGGCACGAGTTCTACACGTGCGGGCACGAGTCATGAAATTAGGGAGGTACTAGTACTACGTGAAGGGACACGTTTGTGATGAATGGTAAATTGTTGCTCAATTCAATTCCTATTTATTTTGATTCACAGCGGATAAGGATACCTCCAAAACAAAGGATGAATCATTGGTGTAGACGTATTAGTTTGAGGATCGTCTTTTCAATTTAGGTATTGCCATTTATTGTTTCGTGAGGGTAGTTGTTGATGCTTACATGCGATTCTGGATAATGTATCTTGACGTGACATCGATATTTTTTTTTCTTCTTCTTTTTAATAACATACGATTAGTCTATTATTTGTATATATTTATTATACGTGTGAATGTGATCATTTGGGAAAATGTACAAGTATCATATATATTTCTATATATTAATGTGATGTTCTTGTATGAAGAATAAATTATTTCTTGCATTAAAAAGAGAGTAAAATTGTGGGAAACTAATTGAGGATTGAAAGGGGAAAAAATTAGTGATGGGATTGTTTTGTAATGTGAAGGTCTCAGGTTAGGATTGAAACGGTTTAGGTGGATTTTATCTATTAATCCAACCCAAATTCATTTAATATATTCTAATTGATAATTAATAAACCCTATTTAGGATGAGTGAACTTATTTAGATATGGATAAAATCCGTCTAAACCGTTTAGACGTGCCTAACACAAGTTTTTGCCTTTTGTAATAGATAATTATTTAGTAATAAGTGAAAAATGTGGAGTTGGATCATAAGAAATATGTGAAAAAAGTGAGGTTGGGTGGGATGATAGTGTAATGGCTCTTGGTGAATGCAAAAGTTGAGAGAGGGAGGCGGGATTCAGATTTAGATTACGATCGACCTACGTGTCAGTTACAAGAATTTAGTTACATAAAATAATGTAATTATAAGATTGGTCCACTTTTTTAACCCTCCATCTTATCCTTCATGCTACCCTACCAGAAATATTGTTCCACAGCTAAACTATGAAACTGTCAATTTAATTCTTATTATATAAGGAAAGTAATATGATTCGTTTGTATATTGATTACACTAGAGCATTGTTTAATATCCTATATTTGCTTATATCTGACCACAACTGGATTATGCAAATTAATAAAGGGGGTGTGTTTCAGTGGAATTAATTAATGACAAGGGATATGAATTTTTTTTCTAGATAGCAAACCACTTTCACAAAATTGGTTTCTTCCTTCTTCTCTCCTCGAAAACAAATTCTTTGTCAAGTGTGATTCCATTTCCGGTCCCTTCCTCTTCTCCTCGAGCTACTGGTTGAGTGAGTGATCACAAAATAAATAATGATGAGCTATTCCCAACTCCATGCTAGCTAACGGTCAAGGAACCAATAAACATACCCATCCTACGGAGGCAAGTGGCTCGAGCTCCAGCGTTTTGCATTTATCTAATAGATCATGAATTTGAGTTTATATTTGGAATATTTGAGTGAGAAGTGATTTGGATTAATACACTATAATTCAAAAAAAAAAAAAAAAAAAAAAAAAATTTTTGTAAAAAATTTTTTGTATTAAAATACTATAAAAAAAAAAAAAAAAAAAAAAAAAAAACAACCTTGAAGAAATTGCTTATAATTATCGTAGTCTGAAAACAACTAGCAATATATCAAAATACAACGATGTGATGAACTTTTAACAATAGATATTGCAACTAAAACAATAAAAACTAGAAGTGACGGAAAACAAAAAATAAATAAATAAATAAAATAAAGGCGAGTCGAGGAGTCCTCCTCCCGTAAGACGAAAACTTCAGCGTAGTGCTCGTTTTGATACCGCTCGTCCCCAAAGGTAAAATGGTTACATCTTTTACGAGGATGCACCGTGTTGATGCACGAAATTTTGTAAGATCGAATACTAAAAAAGAATGGAGAATTTTCACTAAGAATGAAGAAGGAATCTGGAAAATGATGAATAATGAGATTTTTGCAAGAGAAGGAGATTTTTGCAGGAGAAGACTCTCTCTGTTCATGTTCATGTGTGTCCCTTCACTCTCCTCTCTTTTCCTATACTTATTACATTCATTACATTAAATGGGTGTAATGACGCTCAATAATGAGCTCTAACGGTTACGATATTAATAGCCGACGACTAATGATAGAATAGGGAAGGTCGGGGACCGTTAGCATTCCTGTCGAAGATCAACCGTCGCCTGTCCGTCGAACTGGCCTGGAGTTGTCTTGTTCGTCGAACTGGCCAGGAGCTATCTTGTTCGTCGGTCGTTCCTTCAGGGTCGACGACCGAGGCCAACAACAGCCCCCAAACTTTTCGTGAGATGCGTATGAGACTCACGGAAAGTTTTCTATACCCAGCAGACCTCAAGGCGGCCCTGTGTATACAGGCCCCGTCGAGTTACGAGAGTTTCACCCTTCTCCTTCTCGTATTTGAAGTGTACATGCGGTTTCGACGAACATGGCCCGAAGTGGGTGCCTGCTCGTCGCCCCCAAGGCTAATAAAAAAGAATTTTACGTTTTCTTTTGACTACCCCCATGGCGCAGACTGAATTGACGATTCGTTACTGGCCCTGCTTCTGTTTATAACAAGAAACAGACCTTCCCCACGACCATGTCGGTGCCGGAAGGTTTTAAATTCCTCCCTTCTGGGAATTTTACTCTGGCATTACTTTGCCTATGATAGCATGACTTTGCTGAAAAAGCTTTGGTTCGACCGAGTTCGTCGAACTCAACCTCGCGTCTTTGCGAGTTTGTACGTCGGATAAAGATGAGAGCAATTCGATGGATAAAGATTGTAATATATAGCTCTCTCTTTTTCTTTTTAAATTGCTCATTGTTGAGCCCCCAAGCCCCCAACTGTGATATTCTTCGGGGTTCTTTGTGGTTCACTCGAGCGAACATGCAAAATATAGAGCAAAGAGATATTAGTATTACTCGAATGCGTAGAAAGTTGTATTCAAATCTAGCGTTCAACTTAACAAACCCCTCGTTCGTTTTTGAGAAGAAATTAACTCTTTGCGTAAAATAATTGCAAGAAGTTTAAATAAGAGGAAAGATAGAACTTGTATTTAATTGAGGAGTATCGACATATTTCTTGAAGAAAAGGGAAGATTGAGTACTAAATAAATGTGCAGTCTTGGAGTGTAGGAGAATGAAAGCACCAATGTGGTACTAACATATTCTGAGTAGACTTTCGGTTAAAGCCAAAGTAAAAAAAAATTAAAAAAAATCATAAGCATTAGAACAAAGCCTACAATAGTCTATGAGCTTAACCAAACCAATTCAGCAAAGAAGGATCTGAGGGCAATCGATGCATCAAATATTGAAATTCAAGGCAATTAGAGTTTATTTAGCAGGTTATGCATTTCAATCAAGACTCCCAACAAAAATCAAGTAAACACAGGTAAAGAATAAGGAGCTCCACTCTGAGATTGGTTTTGGCTGTAGGAACATCCATTCTGCTTATATTTTGTTTTGTGTTTGGCTGCCACTCTTATCAAAGGTTGTGCACCTTTTCATTGGCGCTGCGAACTGGAAGCAACCCGCCATTCTTTCATCAATCCCTCAAAGAGGGAATACAGTGGCTAGAGGTATGCATTATTCTGGAATATCATCTCAGCAAGGCAACCGAGAAGCGAGCAATATTGGGATAGGAGAAATATTTGAGGAATATTGTCCTTCTATATTTCATCTCCTTGGAAGCCCCCATTTGAGGTGGCCTAAATGCTTGCACATGCGAAGGAGAAATATTCTTGCGAGATTCTTCGATTCGAGCAGCATCGTGTGGCGAACTCCTGCTACTAGTGGAGCCGAGTAATCTCATATGTTTGATATTTCTGCACACAGGAGCATGCTGTGAGCAACGAAAGAAGAAGCAGCAGTTGCGGCCAGGAGAGGGAGGATTGTGGCATAGAGGTGCTTCGATT
The DNA here is from genome assembly GCA_026898455.1 of Plectranthus barbatus. Classification (NCBI taxonomy): domain Eukaryota; kingdom Viridiplantae; phylum Streptophyta; class Magnoliopsida; order Lamiales; family Lamiaceae; genus Plectranthus; species Plectranthus barbatus. Next base: position 11,283 of record JAPKLW010004105.1, read on the forward strand.
CAAGGCAACAAGCTTAATTGGGATTCGACATCCTTTTCCGATTGTACGCTCTTGCTGAAATGAGCACTTAACTTTGCAGCGAACAGAACCAACAAGCAGCAGACAAGAGCTGATAGAAGGTCGACTAGGCGATAAACCAAACACCTTCTAGAAATATAACAAATTTTAGCAAAAACAATAAATCTTCACAAAAGCTACAACGGAATGAGTTAAGTAACAAAATCAAACAAATCTCTTCAGATTACATATCAATTAGCGAAAATGATAATCAACAACGCAAAGTCCATTTTCTAGCTCCGAGCAAATTGTCACAGGACTAAATTAGAATCAGATGAATCTATATTTCTCCTGATATTGTTGTTAATTGACCAGACATGCATCGTCCTTTTCTCGTTCGAGAATATCATAACCAATTCAGCAATCAATTCAGGAACTAAGCTAGCAGTTAAGCAAAAAACTAAGTTGAACTTCAGTTAAAAATTGGATAGTTTTCTCATCTAAACTAAAACATAATTCAAGTATGACGCGCACAATCATATCAGTCCTTTCTAATAAACAATCAGAGATTCTGAAAAGGAGCTTCCCTGTGGTGGCGGCGCTGGCGGAACGACAAGAATGGCTTCATTTTTCTGCGAATTTCCCATCACGTCTTTTGCTCCTCATAGGGCGACGAGCGTGCTGAACATAAGATCTTGTTCCAAATTGCCCCAAGATCGATGGAGCTTCGACCCTTGAACTTGAAATCGCAGAATAGGACCAAGAACAGACAGGCCAACGCGCAAAATCAATCTCAGAGATGGAATCAGTCGACTCGCGAACTCAAACACTCACTAATTTCAGGAAACACACCAACCCCCACACGAATGGATTGACCTTTGAATTCTAAATCACACAGCAGGATCAAGAACTAGTAATCCAACACAGGAATTCGACGATTGATATAGAAATCACGTTCCCAAACACCAGTAGTCCAAGAGCGAAGAGCCTTCGAATTTTGAACACAAATTTGCAATAACGCTTCGCATAGTTCCAGAAATTTAAATTTGAGATTCAATATGTCGATTCACGTTTTCAAACACTCGCAATTTGTAAAAGCTCCGCCAAATTGCACAAGGATCGAACCACCCACAGAGCTCCATAAGTCGGATCTGGCCGACGAACTCACTATAGTAAAATCCAGTAAAGTGCGTGCCTTGGCTAAGGCTGGAAGGGGCACTGACGTAGGGAGTGGACCAGCAGCAGTTGTCCATCTCGTCAACAAACTCATCTTTCTCTGCGGCGGCGTTGGCACTGGGGTTGTCCGAACCAGGTTCGAATTTTGTCGATTTCCTAACACCTGAGGCTCGGACTCTCCGAACCTCAGCCTCCGGCCCCTCTGTTGTCTTAACTCACATGATTCACTCTCCCTCTGTTCGCACTTGATTCTTGTGGCTCGCTTGATCATCACCAACATAAAGCCCCCAATCCAATCCGCCACTCTCGAGTTATCCGTCGATTTCACATTTTATTTATTAGTTGTGCTCTATCAACCTCGTATCTCTCTTTGTTCTCGAGGTTCAGTGATGATAGGAGAAATTTTATAGCAGATGAAATCCGTTCATTGAATCTGCGGAGTTCTAAAGCGGCGTCGTTTTTAGGGAGGAGTGGGACTGATGGCAATGTCGGAGAAGCAGCCGTCGTCGATGGTAGTGGTGAGGGAGGTGGATCCGTTATTGAAGGATCTGAGCGAGAAGAAGCAAGCTTCCGCCGTAACGTAGTGTCGCCGGCGGCGGGGCTTCAGGAGGTGCGCAGCCGCCTGGCTTCTTAGGAGAAGCCTGTGGTCAGACGGGCAAGGGCAACACACCGGCGTGCGGCAGAAAAATATTTAGGTTTTTTTTTTCTTTAGATCTTGCGTGAATCTTCCGTTGTTTTCTTTCTTTCGAATCTGATTTCATAGACGGCGCCAATTGTTGATGCACTAAATTTTGTAAGATCGAATACTAAAAAAGAATGGAGAATTTTCACTAAGATTGATGAAGGAATCTGGAAAATGATGAATAATGAGATTTTTGCAAGAGAAGGAGATTTTTGCAGAGAAGACTCTCTATGTTCATGTTCATGTCTGTCCCTTCACTCTCCTCTCTTTTCCTATACTTATTACATTCATTACTTTAAATGGGTGTAATGACGTTCAATAATGAGCTCTAACGGTTACGATATTAATAGCCGACGACTAATGATAGAATAGGGAAGGTCGGGGACCGTTAGCATTCCTATCGAAGATCAACCGTCGCCTGTCCGTCGAACTAGCCTGGAGTTGTCTTGTTTGTCGAACTGGCCAGGAGCTGTCTTGTTCGTCGGTCGTTCCTTCAGGGTCGACGACCGAGGCTCAACACACCGCTATCATATAAACCCCGCAAATTGAACGAAGTGCAAAACTGAGCAAGCTAAAAAGGTTTTCGAAAAGTAATGCAAGTTTTCTAGAGAGTTGTAGTAATGCAACTATTTTCATTAACTTCAAACATGCACCTATATATAGACATGTTCCAAACCTGGGAGCGTGTCGATTACGGCTGCAACATTAAGGCTCAAGCCCTTACGTGCGGGAGACACGGGCGTAACAGAAGGGTGTATTGGTGTCGTTTAAACGGGAGTCATAATTGTTCCCGACATTCAAACACACGTGCAAAACGTCAACCGGACCAGCCTAATCGACAGCCCAACTGCTCATTTCTCTAGCCCAAGAAAATATGGTACAAACGGTCCAAGCCAAGTCCAAGGTCACAATGACTACCCAAAGACCAATTGTCTAGAATCGGAGTTGGGGCCCTCGACACGGGTGCTCATTTGCCAGTCTCGTTGAGCCAATGATCGAGGCGGGCAGGCGGCGGCGGCGGCGTGCAAGAGAACCACCATGTGATACCTACACATTACACCTTCTTATTACGCACATTAAGTGTAAATGCTTATATACACTTTATTATTAGTGTAATAATTAGGGGCAGATCTAGAAATTTAAAATTGGGGGTACGATATATAAATAAAATAAATTGGGGGTACATTTTGGAAAAAATACCTTATAAAATTATGTAAAAATATACATAAATAATAGAAAATATCTATATATCTAATAAAAGAAAAAAAAATTGGGGGTACAAGTGTACCCCAACTTTCAATGTGCATCCGCCCCTGGTAATAATTTTATGTGGGATACTTATTAATTGATATAATAACTTAATTTTCCCATACACCATTGTAAATTTAACCGTGTCACCTCGCGAATTCATTTTTCATTCACTGAAATTTGGATTAGAGAAAGTAAATATATCATGACTATCTACTCACAATCAGGGGCGGATCCATAAAATTACAATTGGTGATACAATATATAAATAAAATTAAAGTGAGTTACATCATACATATATATATAATGATAAAAAAATAAAAATTTGAGGTACAAGTGTACCCAACCTCATGCATAAGTTCACCCCTGCTCACAATGTAAATTAATTTAATAATAATTAATTATAAAAAAATTAAATAATTCACACACAAATTTTTCATTAAAGTCCCCAAATTTCCAACAAATATAACAATAAAGTTGGAGATAATTTTTCGTATTTTATGACAGCTGAAAGCAGGCTTATTTAATGAGCAGACTAATTACTATATTTTCTTCGTTCAACAACACAAAAAAAAAAAAAAAAAAAAATTATATTGATTCTAAAATGCTAGCTCTATATTTAATTCATACCCTCGCTTCTTTCTTTTTGATTTTATGCATTGTTTTCAACTTTCAAGAGTTAAGAAAAAACCATTTTTATCACTTATATTATAGTAACCGATCCCAACTCATAGCCCAGTATAGACCTATAAAATAATTTAATCTAAACCATCAAGCCCACTAGCCATAACAATAAACCCTCAATAGAGCCACTCCCTATAACTTGGGGCCATGGCCCAAAATTAAAAAAAAATATTAGATTTTTTCACATGAATATGTTCCTTATAAAAAAATAAATTCATTATAATTAAATAAAGAGTCAAATAATTGAAAAATAATAATCTCATTATAAATAAATAAAATTCAAATAATGATTTTAATATAATTCGTCATTAATTATGGCATGGGCTACGAGAATGGAGGTCGTATTTTCTTATATTTTAAAAAAAACTAAAATTTTTCAAAGTGGTTAAGACATGTTTAGAAAAAGAATTGGTTGTTTAGACATTTGAGTCTCTAATTACTCCTTAATTAATGAGGAACACAAATCATGAGTTACGCCACTCTTATTCGTATCAAACAAGTAAAAGAAATGTAAATTTTTTTTTATTATCAATCTTATCTTAGATCTATACGACATTAATGACCATAATCAAGAAAATATTGGCTAAATATTTTATACCTTCGCTTTCTTCACGTCGACTTTTGGGATTCAATCTACAATAAATAATTACTATCTGTGCCATCCAATTTTAGATCGTCGTAGGCATAGCCCATGACTTTTTACATTTTTACATACTCATTTTCCACATTTTTTATTAATTTGAAAAATAACATTAAGACAATTCCATAATTTAAATATACTATAAAATATTAATTTCGAATGAACCATGTCGCCTGCGTCTTAAGATTAAGTGCTGAAGCAAAATTCACACAAATTTATAAATGGTTTGGTAAGGTATGTAGAATATTTTTTATTATACTGTATATTGCATCGGATCTTATAATAAGAGAAAAAAATATTTTATTATTATATAGAGTTTTTCCAAAAATCGTAGTTCAATATACCAACCTTTTGGTATGTTCCAATATGACACAATCAATTTCTTTTGATACCACATCGTCACAATAAAAATATATATATATGCAGTTTTTTGGTTGCTTCTACCGAAAATTATTTAAAACACTTATTATATCAATAATAATACAATAATACTTCAAAGTAAAGAGACAATATAGAATTTTATTTTATTTTAAAATTAAAATAAGAGAAAAGGTTAATGTATTATTTTCGATAAGAGTATGTATCGATATACTGTACATATTACAATAGTCGCATCTTTAGCAATTTTTGCTACTTTACCAAAAATTACATTCGATAAAAATTTTAGTACTTTCGATATTTCTTTGATATAATATACATAATATTTTGAGTTGGTATCCTGAGAGATGGTTTCATCATTTTTTTATTGTGAGACGGATCTTAATACACCATTTCAATAAGTTAAATACATCATTTCATTTTTAAAAATTACATATTTGCAATAAAAGAATACATCATTTGCAATAAAGAAACACATCATTTCATTAAATTTGTTTCACAATAAAAATGGTGAAACATCATTTGCAATAAAGAAACACATCATTTCATTAAATTTGTTTCACAATAAAAATGGTGAAACATCATTTGCAATAAAGAAACACATCATTTCATTAAATTTGTTTCACAATAAAAATGGTGAAACATCATTTGCAATAAAGAAACACATCATTTCATTAAATTTGTTTCACAATAAAAATGGTGAAACATCATTTGCAATAAAGAAACACATCATTTCATTAAATTTGTTTCACAATAAAAATGGTGAAACATCATTTGCAATAAAGAAACACATCATTTCATTAAATTTGTTTCACAATAAAAATGGTGAAACATCGTCTCACAATAAAAATAATGAAACCGTCTCATCTGAGAATTTGCCTAATATTTTTATACTTTTTCGATTCCTGCACAAAAGATGCAAACTATCGGAAGGTTTAGCATCTCCGGAAATTAAGTAAAGAACCAATTGATTAAAAAATCTTATTTATAGTTTTTTATTTAAAAAAATCAAATATTTGAGTAATTTTGAAGAAAGGCGCCGTGGAAGAAAAAACATTAATTTATTGTATCAATAGAAAAATCGAGAATAAAGTGATTGTAATTCATTGCAATCATGAAAATATGAAAAAACTCATATAACCTTTGATTAGTATATGAGTTCTTTTTATGCTTTGGTGAATAAAGATTGATTGGATTTGAAAATAAAGAAAAAAAAATGTTGACTAAGATGTTTTAATGTCGGTTAATTTGATTAATTATGCATAAATAAAAAGCGGAGCCAAGAAGGAGGCGAAACTCTTAGTGCGTTTCCAATGTAGCAGCGTGCATCATTTCTGAAAAAATCTGCATTTCCAATTAATTTTATTTCTCATTCAATTCACGCCAACATGATTGCCTTTGCGAATATAACTAGTAAATATATGTGTTTTAAATATTATGTTAGATTCATGTTATTATTTTAGAGTGTTCTAATTGTAGTTCAATTTATTAAATTCGGTATTGATTTTTGTTATGATTCGAAAATGAATAAGTCCATTATCGATCCATCAAAAAAGAAAGCCTAATAAAGGAAGCTTAGGAATGAAATATTTGTCTAAGGCAGACTCTTCAGCTATTTAACAAATCGACCGAGCTGCTTTTGACCGAACTACGCGCCGGTCGAACTGATCAGCTCGGACATTGCAATGAGCTAAATTGTTGAACCGAACTATGTAGAGATGAAACCAGCTCGATCGAACGGACGCGACCTTATGAAGCACCAGTTCGGCTGAAGAATTGTGACTTTTCATCTAGAGTCACTTCTCTGTATTCATTCCCTATAAACAGGGCTACATTTATTCTACAAAGACACATTGAAATTAGCAATAAAAACACGAAGCATTCAAGTTCTACTTACAATCAAGCATTTATTTCTATTGTAATCACTTATTTATTTTATCAAGTTATACTCTTATAAATAAGCCTCTAGAATTTCGAGCATTAACAATTGGCGCTAGAAGGAGAGCCTAATAAGAAATAAAGATAGAGTAATGGAGAACAACAAAAACAACCCACTAGCAGGCCGCAGAGTTTTCCGAAGTGCCGCCGAGTTCGAAGCCGAACTCAAGAGGCAAGAAGACGAATACTGCAACTTGTAGGAGGAAAATCGTAGGGTTACCCAAAAAGCCGAGGCTCTTCGGCAACAACTAGTCGTGGCCCGAAGCGAAGGCCAGAGTGAGACTCACTCCAGGAGCAAAACCCCTCTGCTTAAGTCAGATGGGAAGGAAGAAGCCTCCCATGTCCGAACCGAACCCAACAGCAGTTGGGTCCCGACTGAAGACAGCAACTCGAGGGAAAAAATCTGATTGCTCGAGAAACAGCTCGAGCAAATAAAAAAGTTTATGTTCCTGATTTCGGGGACACCAACTCCACCGAAGAATATCCCTCTGGAGAGTTACGCTGAGTCTCCATTCACTCGAAGGATATCGGTCGTGCAGGTGCTTTCTCGATTCACAATGCCGACACTAAAGTCATATAACGGGAAGACAGACCCCAACGGGTTCATAACACTTCACAAAATGAAGATGCAGACCGCGGTGATTCCCTATCACCAATGCGAAGCATGTATGTGCAAAAGCTTCGGAGCATGCATGGACGGACCGGCCATGCATTGGTTCATGCATCTCCCTCCGAGCTCGATTTCTTCATTTGCCGAGCTCCACGAGTCTTTCGTGCAACATTTTTCAAGTAGTCGTAGAGCACAAAAGAGATCAGACGACCTTTACTCCGTTGTCAAATATAATGAATTACTTCAAGACTTTATGAAGCGATTCAATTCAGTAAAGGTAACCATCCCGAACTGCCTTGAAGAAATGGCAGCGTCGTCATTTAAGAAAGACCTCAGAAGAAATTCCAATCTCTTCTGGAAGTTGGTCAAGTATCCTTGCTCGACCATGGCCAAGGTACTAGCACATGCCAAAGACCAAATTCAACAAGAGGCCGAAGAGGAGAATTTTGGCCGAAGAAACAAGAATAAACCCAGTCGAGCCAATCAGACAAGAGAAGCAATACACGGGTCAACGCCCGATACCAACCCTATCCTGCTCGGACTAAATCATCAAAATAGGGAATAAAGGTGGTATCAAACACGCCTTAAACGGAACAAAAAATACCACTCTGAACGACTGTTAGGGAAATGCAAAAAATAGGCAACAAAGTACGTTGGCCGAAGAAAATGTTCGCAAGGGGGAAACATCCTTATATTGTGACTTCCACCAAGAGCACGTTCATCAGACCGATGATTGCTGAGACTTGAAGAAAGAAGTCGATCGACTTCTGGACGAGGGGCTCCTAAACTGTCCAAAGCATACTAACAAAGGAAAGGTTTGGACGAGAAACAGAAAGAAGGGTCGGGGGCTCCCAAAAATCAAACCCCGACCATAGGAGCAAATCAGCAACCCTTGCCCGAGGAGCCTAAGCAACCGTAAATTCAAAGGGTCATCAATGTCCTTACTAGGGGCTCCTCGATGATTGGATCATCCCGGAATGCGGCGAAGAAATAATGCTGAAATATGAGAAACTAACCCATCCATCATCGAAGCATCTCCTTTTGAGATTTGCTTTAGTGCCAAAGACAAAGTCGAAGCTCGTCATCCGCGCGATGATGCCCTCGTCATCACTATGAGGATAGTAAACTACCAGGTCTAAAGGATTCTCGTTCACATTGGAGCTTTGTCCAACGTCATATTTCTCAAAACTCTTCGAGAAATGGGGATATCCGAGAAGAATATAATCGAAAACCCAATTACTCTTGTTAAGTTCAGCGGTGAAAAATTAAATTTCCTCAAATCACATTGCCAGTATTTGCCGAAGGATTGAACTTGTCGACTCGCTTCCAAGTGATTGATGCTCCTTCGGCGTATAATGTCTTGGTCGGCCGACCATGGATTCACCCCATGAAGGTCGTACCGTCCTCCTAGCATTAGATGATCAAATTCCCAACTCCTCGGGGAGTTCGAACTATAAGGGGGGACCAGCTCGCTTCGATGAGTTGCTATGAAGTAACCCTCCGAACTATTCATATGATGGAAATGGAGCCGATTGAGGGTAGCTCGAAAATCCTGATTGACACGAAAAATCTATCTCGAATGGCCTTCGTCGGAGAAAAACTGCCCGAAGAGCAAAATTTCGAGATACAAAATTTCTTCACATAACATGAAAAAGTTCGCATTCTCTCATGAGGATATGCCAGACATCGATCCCTCGATCATCTCTCATCGACTGCGTGTTGATCCGAAGTACAAGCTCGTGAGGCAAAAATAAAGAAGGTTCGCTCCCAAGCGAAATAAAGTGGGGTTCATTCGCGAAGTAAAATATCCCGAATGGCTCGCGAATGTGGTCGTGGTCAAGTATGTGAGGAAGCTCGGTAAAAACCATTGTCCGAAGAGGCACTCCGAAGTGAAATAAAATTAAAAAATGAAAATGAAATAGTCTGGATATTTATAGGCAAATACGCTTTGGTTTGCGCAACGTCCGTTGAGCTCGTCCAATTAGAGTTGGTCACGTGTCGCTTTTTTTTAAATTCAAAATTTGTAAAGCCCGCTCATGGAATCCTAACTGTTTCTAAACGACAATTTAACCTCGGACGTATCGCAGTTCGGCAAATGAGTTCGAACTAAAAATAGTTTGAATCAGAAAAAAATATCCGAACTAAACTAGTTCGAACACAAATATTGTTCAATTATATATATAAAAAACTTCTAAAGGCAGTGACGCCCCTGGCCAGGTTAGCCAACACTTTCTGATGAACTTAGGATATAGCAGTCGAGCGAACTTCTATCTGCAAAGTTCTTCGAAGACTGCGAATCCGAAATAAGTAACCCAATAAACAGCCAGGGTGTGTTTCGGCGTGGTATGCCCACGGGTACGGGGTCGCTCCCCGCCTGGTATGTAAAAACTTGCATATCGGAATTCAAAATCCTGCAAAGAACATCCTTTGTAGACCGGTCGGGCCTAGCCAGCCACGAACTTAGGGATAATCGTAAGTCGAACTATAAGCTTCACAAATAAACCCGACAATAAAACGTTCCCAAACTTCGTAGAGCTATGACTCACGATACGGAAAAAATTCTATCTTCTGAACATCTTCGGAAAATAATCGGGAGTAGGGAAATCGTTTCTTCTTTGATTTTTTGCAGGAAAATAATTTGCAATAAATCACAAGACCAACTACTTTGGCTTCTCCGAACTCCAAGTAGTTCGGCCGAAAGCCGGAGGGGCTATTGTTATGACTAAAAAATGAGCAAGCCCATTATCAATCCATCAAAGAAGAAAGCCCAATGAAAGAAGCCCAGGAATGAAATATATGTCTAAGGCAAACTCTTCGACTGTTCGACAAATCGGCAGAGCTACTTTTGACCGAACTATGCGCCGGTTGAACAGATCAACTCAGACATTGCAATGAGCTGAATTGTTGAACTGAACTATGTAAAAATGAAACCAGCTCGACCGAACGGATGCAACCGTTCGAAGCACTAGTTCGGTTGAAGAATTGTGACTTTTCATCTAAAGTTACTTCTTTGTATTCATTCCCTATAAATAGGGCTACATTTATTGTACAAAGACAAATTGAAATCTGCAATAAATACAACAATAAAAGCACTAAGCATTCAAGTTCTATTTACAATCAGGCATTTATTTCTATTGCAATCTCTTATTTATTTTATCAAATATTCTTATAAATAAGCCTCTAAAATTTCGAGCATTAACAATTTTTATACTCCATAAATGCACTATTGAATATTCTTCAAAATAAATCATAATTAATTATACAAATTTAGAGAAGTGAGGATATTAAAAACAATATTATATAAAAGAAATTAATTATTCTTGTTGAATAAGAAAAATGATGAACGTGCAAGATTGAACACGATATCGGAACGGATGGAGTGGAAGATATAAGTATGAAAAAACTCGAAAATCTCATGTTTTCTCAACATCAAGAAGATATTTTTATGTTTCTGGCAATTTCTTCTTTCTCTTTTTCAACAAAATTTTTCTTTGTGATATCTCCTATCTTTCTTTTTTCTTCAAAACAGTCACTATATAAAACTATTCATAGCAAGACCTCTTCAAAAAACATTTCAACAATAGAGACTTCATATGTTGAAATTATGAATGAGTGGTTTCAGCATGTTAAATAGTTACTCCTCCGTCCCGGCTGAATTGTCCCGGTGACTTTGGGCACAATAACCAAGGAGTGTGAGTGTAAAGTAAGTTGAGTGAAATTAATATTTTATTGTTGAGTGTAAAAAAGTTGCCTTTTTAAGTAATGAGACAATTGAGGTGGAACGGACGAAAAAGGAAAATGGGACAATTGAGTTGGGACGGAGGGAGTATTTTATAATCAACAATTGTGTTTCTCCACAACACCAAAGTATAGTTTCTTTTCTTTCTTTTCAACAATATTTATGAGAGATGGTCTTACATCTCTCATAAAATTGTGTGAGAATATTCCTTAATAAAAGGAATTTTAAATATCATTTATTAAATAAAACACATCGTTTATTATATAAAGACTAAATACATAATTTACTGAACAAAATACAATTTACTAAATAAAAACACATCATCCACAAAAAAAAAAGTTCGGTTATAATATAGGCCAAAACATCAATTTAGTCCGAACTATCTGTCTTTTTTTCAATTCTGGTACCAACTATTTTATTTCACAATTTTATGTTCAAACTATAAAAAATTATTCCAATATAGGACAAATAAGTTTTTCGGCATAAAAAAGCTGATGGAAGATGCTGGAAACCCACATCATTTGATTTACAATGTGTCATTTTTTAATATGATATGCGTTTCCGGCATACTCCGTTAGTTTTCTGATTCCGAAAAATTTCCTCGTCCTAGATTTGAATAACTTTTTATAGTTCGGACATAAAATTGTAAAATAAAATAGTTGATACTAGAATTTAAAAAAAAAGCTGATAGTTCGGACTAAAATTTATAGTTTGGCCTAAATAATATGTCTAAAAAAATCTTTAAGTTCGTCTCATATAATTTTTTGCCTATTTATTATATGTTCCATCCACAACACAAAAAGAGTTTTTTTGGGGGAATATTCTTTCTTTCTATTAATATTTAATAATTTTGTATTACATGTTCATCCAAGCTTAAATTGTTTTCAAATTTATTGGAGTTATATAATAAGTAGGTCTTGGGATGGTCTTGTTCACTAGTGGGACTTTGATATTTTGTAGGATTAATTTTCAAAAAATTCCAAGACTTGCTACGTTTCTAAGAACAATTTAAAGATTAATATTATCATTTTTTTATTTCCAAAAAAAAATTATAATTACAAAAGCTGAATGCACATATGCATAACAAAAACCAGATATAATCACACGTATGCAATAAGCATATACTATTGTAAATTATAGCATGCCATCTACAGTAGTGAAGCTGCCGACACTGGAATATGTTGAACACAATTTATTATTAAAAAAATAAATGAATTAATTAAACACAATAATTAAGAAGCGGTAATTTTTTAAATGAAAAATAACAGTTTGTGGTAGTTATCAATCGAATGTAACAACGGTTAGGTTGGAATGTCTAATATTCACAATAAATACAAAAAAATAATTCATCATTCCTCGATAATTGTGATAATTAAATGAGAAAAAAAGTCAACCCTGCAAAAATCAATTTTCAGATAATAATACAAAAGTGGAGCGCGCCCACTCCCCTAATCTCTTGCACATGCTATTTTCTCCCAAATTAAAACCAACATTTATTAATCAAACGAGATTAAGTAAAAATTCAGCCTAATTTATTTACAAAGTAATATTTTCTGAGTATATGCTTGATCGTGGTGATTAAATTAAATTAAAATTAAGTCCACATTAATTATACTCCTTCTCTTCACGCAACGTTAATTTTGTTTATGGAATATATCTTATTTTGGATCGCGTGTAGCAGAAGCTCATACATCTATATGCATAAATATTGTGTATTTACTGTATAAATGTGATTTGTAATCAATTTAAACAGTACTATATTAATCATAGTAGTTAATAAAATGGTGACCACTGCATAATGTGGAGCACATAATTGATTGATGGATATGTATTTAATTTAGCAATATTCGAAATTGTTTATAGTGACGTGAATAAAAAGGATTTAGAAATATTAAAAAAGGCATCACACATGTCGATCTATTATAATCCGCTCGTACACACGTCTCATTTCATCCATCTCATCACATGCAAACTTGTAGCAAACCTAACCTTAATTGTAATTTTTAAAAAATAAAAGGTGTAATATTGATTTAGAATATGAAATATGATTTATTATTAATTTAGAATGTAAAAGACTGATTCTTAATTTAGAGTTAAAATAGTTTCAAATTTTTAATTCATGACTCGATACTGAGAACCTAGATTAAGAATTTTATTATTAAACTATCTTTGGTGTTTTAAATATATAATACTCCAACATAAATATTAATCCTACTTTGTTTTTGAGAATTTTCCTACAAAATTTCAATTTTATTTATATAATTACATACTATTACGATTCAAAAAATAAGCTCTCAATATAGGACACGAAAATATCCACAAATTCTCAATTCATGACCCAGAAATTATAAAATTGTTAAATTGGAACCTTGATATCAGCTTCTGAATTAAAAATATTAAGATATTTTGGATTTTAAATTAAAATTTTATTTTTTGAATTCTAAATTAACAATCAAATTATTTTTTAAATTTTAAATTCATAGTAATCATATTTTGAAAATATTAAAATAAAAAAGTCTTGAAATTAAATTAACTAGGACAATTTAGTAATTGTGAAAGTGGTAATTGGTAAATTGCTCGCTTTGCGCGTAGGCAGCAAGTGCCAGCTGTCGGGGGCATGGATTCAGTGATAGTGTAACCCACGGTAAAAGGGAAAACATACGTAACACCTATTTTCCATCTCTACAAAACCCAACAACACTCGCTATTTCTCATTCTTATTCAACACTTCACTCGCCATTTTTCTCAAACCAACCAAAAGAAATAAAATAAAATAAAATAAAATTTATATATATATTAAGGAACACCGAATCATATGCTGCGGGAAACAAGGAAATCTCGTATCGTGCTGCAATTGGGTTTCACGATTTGAGGTGATGGCCAAGAGCGGAGTGTTCGAAGGGGATCCGTCGACGGTGGTGCGAGCATCGGAGTTGAAAAGGGAGCTGCAGAAACTGTTGAAGGCGATTGTGGATGAGGACGGCGACGTTAATCTGGACACGGTCGACAGGGCGCAGCAAATGTTGTTCGTGTTGAAGGAATTGAAACTGAAGAAGACGACTGATTTGAAGCTCCGGCAACCAGAACCGGCCCCCGTCGTCGTGCCGGAGGAGTTTAAGTGCCCGCTTTCCAAGGAACTCATGAGGGATCCTGTGATTGTTTCTACCGGACAGGTTCTTCATTATGTTCTTCTGTGTGTGTCTGCCATAGTTTTTATTTTTTAGTTTTTTTTGCGGCGTTTAATTTTGTGTTCCTGTGTTTTCGAGTTGTGATTGCGATTACGAATTTGAGTTGCTTGGACTTATGTGCGTGCGAGCGTGTGAAATCATGATCTGTCTGTATGTGTTGGCTTGCATTTAGTTTCTTCTTCTCTGTTTATGGATTATGGTAATGTCGTTCTTGAAAAAAGAGGGAAAATTTTAAAAATTAAAAAAAAAAACTTCTGGAACTTTTCTGGATAATTAGTTGGTGTGGGTTGTTGTAGCGATTGATTGGGTTCATAGAAAAAGTCAATCAGATTTGAATTATGGAAAATCATATTGCCCAATTTGATTTTTGTTTCAGCTTTAGCTGAAAATCCATATGTTTTTGACTTTTTTCCGATATGTTTGTCTTCGTGTTGATATCTTGGTTTGGGTGTGAATAAACGCCAGTCTTAAAGGGATCTGTTTCCATGAATCTTTGAGCTTTTTTTTTTTTTTGTTTCTATCTCTTCAATGCCGAATAGTGAAAGCTGATTCTTGACGAATTCACCTCAGACGTACGAGCGGGCCTTCATTCAGAGATGGCTGAAATCTGGGAAAAGGACTTGCCCCGAAACACAGCAGGTGCTCTCATACACCACACTTGTACCAAATCACTTGATCAGGGGCATGATCATGCAATGGTGCAAGAATCATGGGATCAAACTGGAGGAGTCCTCCGCTGTTAAGTATATTGATGAGGATGGCGTTACAGATGTGGAAAGAAACCATTTCGCATCTTTGCTTGAGAAAATGTCTTCTACATTGCCTGAACAGAAAGAAGCTGCTCAAGAATTGCGCCTGATGACAAAACGAACGCCTTCTGTTCGCGCACTTTTTGGCCAAATTGCTGATGCTGTACCTCAGCTGGTGAATCCCCTGACTCGAGCTGGATCCGATAGCAAGGCTTATCAAGGCCTCCAAGAAGACATAGTCACCACACTCTTGAATATATCCATCCACGACAACAACAAGAAGCATGTCGCGGAGACGCCTGCAGTGATTCCCATTCTTATAGATGCTGTAAGGTCAGGGACAGTAGAAACAAGGAGCAATGCAGCTGCAGCTATTTTCACATTGGCTGCACTCGACTCGAATAAAGATTTGATTGGGAAAGCTGGTGCGATGAAACCCCTCATTGAACTATTGGATGAGGGGAATCTTTTCGCAATGAAAGATGCTGCCACAGCAATTTATAACATGTGTCTCCTTGATGAAAACAAGGTGAGAGCAGTCAGGGATGGTGCAGTAGGAGTGGTCATGAAAAAGATCAAGAGTAAAACGCATGTTGATGAGCTAGTGACCCTTCTCACGATGTTTTCAGTCAACGGGAAGGCCGTTGAGGAAATGATAGAGCTTGGTGCAGTTCCCTGCTTGTTCAGTATCATAAGGGAGACACCTTCTGCTCGCACAAAGGAGAATTGCATTGTCATCCTACACATCATTTGCTTCAGTGATCGAACCACGTGGATTGAAATACGAGAGGAGCAAAATGCGCATCAAACCATAACTCAGCTGGCTAGAAATGGGACTTCTAGGGCCAAAAGAAAAGCCAATGGCATTCTTGAGAGACTGAACAGAGCCCACACTACGTGAAAAATTAAGTATTCTTGAGCATATATTCTGTAAATCCTACACCACCAACCCCACTTTTTTTCCTACGCAAGAGATGGAGGTATCTTGTCTTGTGGTCATATTTGAACCTCCTCCCCAGTAGCTGTGAATAATCAATACAATGGGAAGTTTTTCTCTTTCAATATGATACATACATATATACATACATAATTGATGACTATGTTGCTTAAAACATATCACAGTTTGAGCTGATTACAGTGATTCTTGGTTCAAAGGGGCACATTGAATGGCCCTGTGTTGTCTAGCTCTGTGGTCCATCCAAGATGGCATTAGACTTCTCTCTGTCAGTCAGCCAATTGATTCTCTTTTCCACTTGGTTTCATGTCTGTTTTTTTTTTTTTTTTTTAACCTCGTACACATATTTCTTGTTTTATTATTATTATTATTTTACCAGGGGTTGCTGCTGCTGTAGATAAGCTGAGCTGGAGGGCTCTGCAGTTGATGGTGCAATATCTGTAAATAAGTATTACTCCATTATGTATAAAGAAACAAACAATATCCAGCATCAGAATAGACAAACTCTGCCACCTCAGAGCTCACATGGAAAACTATGTGGAGTGGGTGTGTACAGTTATAAATTGATGTGAAATCATACATTTATAGCTAAAAAATAAAATCATCTGATTGAAATGAAATGAAACCAAATCTGACATTACCAATGAAAAGCCGAGCTCCTCTTATGGTGGAACCTCTTCAAGCTTTGTATCTTTCGCTATGGCCTAATACAAGACAACTCACTGAGACAATAAAAACAAAATATATATAATAAAGCGTGAAGAAAAAAAAAAACATTGAAGGTTGCAATGATTAAGGTCTTGTTACGCTTGTCACCATTTTACTATTTTCGATGGAATATTTTTTTTTTTTGCAAATAGAATGACGAAGAAGAAAAAAAAGGAAAAAATAAAAAACAAAACAGTCCATGTTAAATAATTTCCGTTTAGGGTTTATTCATTGGGACGAAAATTGTGACACTATAATTTGCAATGGTTGTTTTCGAAGAGACCCCACTGATTCAACTGAAGAGAAAGAAAAAGGGGTCTACCACGTGTGACTGCAGAAATAATTGTGGAATTTATGAAATTCTACTACCCACCTAAATAAAGCACACACGTATTAACATTCTTATTGAAAATCTTAAACTCCATCATGTTTTTATTAAAGAAAATTGTGTAAACACAACCACAATATTGAAATAACTCGAACTTTAACATTTTGATTAGGTTCAATTTTTTATATTTTGGAAAAAAAAATTAAAGCAAATCATATTGGGAAGAAATTAGGTAAAGAGTATGGAGTAGTAAGTTTTTTGGTTTTAAATATTACAAGGCAGAATGTTCGAGAAAGATTATAGTCTCCAACATTTGAGTGCAATGAATAAAGTATTTTTTTCGATAATTAATTAATGATGAATTAGATTACACTAAAGAACACCCCTATCATAGAGACCACATTCAATCACTATTATACACGTGAATGATATTTTATATTAAATGTTTTGTCGTCAAGGGTTGTGACAAAAAAAAAAAAAACCCGAAGCTCCTCTATAAACAAAACTAATAGGTTATTTTTTTTAGGAAAAAATCAAAACTGTATTAATAACCCAAATGATGCACAACTAGGTAATTTTACTTATTTGATTAATTTACTTGTTTAATAGCTCAACAAACCCGTGAGTTTACGACGGAAATTGTGGATTTAATCTTGGATCTGAAAATTTCTTAGTTTACAAAATAACTAATATTACGTATATTTATTGTGGGTAGCCCACTTAATTAATGAAATCATCAACTCGCAATTCATGTTTTGGATTTGACACCACCACTCTATTAGAGCCTTTAAATTACATAGCCCACAAAATATACTAGGATAAATCGGTAGATATTTTTATTCTTAAAAAAATTAGAGAATAAATATTGCTCCTACTATATCGTTTTTATATTACTAAATTATGTCATTATGAAATGGATGAGTTACTGAGGAGGAAAATTGTCGATTTATGATTTAAAAAATATTTTAAATAATATTTTAGGACTCTGATTGTCAAATAATTATTAATTTATGACATGATATTAAGGTCCTGGATTGAAAATTATATGATCTTTCGAGTTCTGAATTGAAAATTTTTGTAATCTTTCAAGTTTTGAATTGAGAATTAATCTTTGGGTCCTAAATCGACAATGAACTATATTTCGAGTCCGGAATAGATAATTATTAAGAATTTATGTTAGAAATTATTTCCTTATATATTGTTTTGATGAGTCAAATATACCACTAGATAGAGTATCTTCAGCTTGGTTAGTCTGCATTTGTAATGTCTTGTATAAGAATGATTGAGTTGTTTGTTGGAGCTGATCACAAACCTTTGGAGATTTGCTTACGAGATTTTCACTAGCAAAGGAGCTTATTTGGGTTGCTGGCTAAAACGCCTTTACCAACAAGACAAATATGAGGATGTTGGCTAACATGTTATCAACAACTGGTGGACCACCAACAAGGAGCTTACCAGCGGAAGTCACAAGCAAGGCGATATCCAACCAGCTGGAGGAACAAGCAAATGCCTATCAAGACCTTAGACCATCTCCAATCGAAAAACCCAAATCCAAACAAAAAATGGAGTAAATGTCACATCAAACACCATTCTTATCAAACCGAAAACACTAAATTCAAACTCAAAAAATATTTTCAGCATATTCCTTTTTATCACAACTTTTCAAACTTTTCAAATACAAGCAATATCTTTAACAAATTTGCAATTTGAACCCTTTATTAATTTCAAAGAAACTAAATTATTACAAGATAATCAATTATTAAAAATACGAAATATTATTAATTGCATATTTATTAATTGAATAATTATTTAAACTATAAACTTATAACTTATTAAAAATTATTTAAATAATAAAGAAATTAAAAGAACATGATATTAAGATTATATTAAAACATATAGAATGATAAAAATATAAACATATCAATGGTACAAATGATACATTTATGTAATCTTATATATATATATATATATATATATATATATATAGTAGTGATCATATGAGAATAGTTTTTAGTATGAGAAATGAGAATAAATCTCAGCCTTTGATTTTGTGATTTCAACGCTCATGATCTATTTCACTCCGTGTGCAGTTTTCCTCGATTATCTTGCAGTTTTACAAAATTAAGGTTATTTTTGTAATTTTAGTTTTTTTAAATCTAAAATAGTATCTCATCAGATTTTTTATTCATTTCTTCGCGCGATTTGATTTCTTCTTCCTTCTTCGTTCGATTTGATTTGTATTTCTTCAGTCGATCAGATTTTTTTCTTTGTTTCTGGATTTCGCATTCGTGTTCGGTCTGGACTTCGTTAATTGTGCATGAATATAGTTTAAAAAAATTTGTTTTATTCAGATCGACGTTCATTTTTACTATTATATTGTGCATGTTTAGTGTTAACTTTGTGCATTTTTGTATCTTACAGGTTCATTTATT
>JAPKLW010004106.1:0-30689 GCA_026898455.1 Plectranthus barbatus
GGCCAAATTAATTAATGAATGTCTAAAGCCTTAAATATGTGGATCATATTAGTTTGGTGCAACCCGTTCCTAATAACATGGTAATAAAGAGGTGAGTCAGCATTGTTACCGTGGTGAAGGTTAAAACAATGTTTTATTAATTAATTATGTTCTGGGTTGAACAAGGAAGGATTAATTAATAAAGAGGGCCCACTTTATTATTTGTATCTGATCCCTGGTCTGGCCCATTAACTGCTCAGAGCCCATTAGGGTTAGGGTTTCTCAAAACCCTAACACTATATAAAGCCCT
This sequence comes from Plectranthus barbatus, assembly GCA_026898455.1. Taxonomy (NCBI): domain Eukaryota; kingdom Viridiplantae; phylum Streptophyta; class Magnoliopsida; order Lamiales; family Lamiaceae; genus Plectranthus; species Plectranthus barbatus. Next base: position 290 of record JAPKLW010004106.1, read on the forward strand.
TCTCTCTATCAGATCATTAATGTTGGAAAAACTAGGGTTTTTCAGTATAATTTGAGAGAGGGGGCGACGGCTGATCCTGTAGGGAGAAACTGATCGATTTCTCCAGATCTCGGATCCAACTTGGTGGACAATCCTCACCAGATTTCCAAGGAGCAAGGGAACAGATCAGAAGATCAGATCTGTAGGAACAACCGCTCATAGCCGGTGTCCAGATCCAGATCCAAGATCCAGATCTATTTCATCGTTGTTATTCTCCGATCTGTCCTGTAGATCGAACAGTGAAATCAGGTATTCTCTAGATCCATCCTTTACAATTAATATTGTAGGAGCATGCATAGGATTCGCATGGTTTATTTAATTAAAATTTATTCCTGGTATCCTAAGAACGATCCTTGGCAAGAAATTCATAATGGCAACTCGTGTTGTCCATCGTAGACTCAAACCCTGCTTCAGCCCGAAGGGCATCACCTTGTAGCAATAGATGCCTTGACTGGTGATAAAGGCGGTTTTTTCCTGATCGGCCGGGTGCATCTGTATCTGATTGTAACCCGAAAAGGCGTCCATGAAGCTAAGAAGCTCATGTCCGGCCGTTGCGTTAACAATGGCGTCGATGTGTGGTAGAGGATAAGGATCCTTTGGACAAGCCTTGTTCAGGTCTGTAAAATCGATGCAGACCCGATTCTTTCCATTTTTCTTTTTTGATGACCACCACGTTGTCTAGCCAGGTGGGGTAGTGCACTTCTCGCACTGAACCGATATCAATGAGTTTTTGAACTTCTTCGTTTATTGCTTGGTTCTTCTCTGCGGAGAACTTGCGTCTTCGTTGTTGTTTGGGGCGGCAGTTAGGATCGACTTGGAGACGATGCGTGATGATCGAAGGGTTAATCCCGGTCATGTCCCGGTGCGACCAGGCGAATACGTGGGCCTTGCTTTGGAGAAACTCCACGAGGGCGTTTCTGGCGGCGGCAGGGAGTTCCGCTCCTACAAAAGTGGTACGCGTCGGATCTGATTCATCAATCTTCACTTCCTCGAGCTCTTCGGCTTCGGGTTTAGTGATGGGATTTGCTAGGGAACCATGTTGCTGCGCGCAGACGGCTCGGAAACTGGCGTAGTAACAATCCCTTGAGGCCTTCTGCTCGCCTCTGATGGTTTGAATCCCCCAGGGAGTGGGGAATTTGAGCGCCTGATGATATGATGAGGGCACTGCCTTGAGTTCGTGGATCCAGGGTCTTCCCAGGATTGCGTTGTGCGCGGAGATGGTGTCCACTACTTGGAACTTAACGTCTAGATTCATGCCCCCGCAATACACGGGTAAGGTGATTTCTCCCAAGGTCCGCTGCTGGTCCCCATTGAACCCATAGAGGGTCATGGTGATCGGTTCCATTTTACTCATTGGGACTCGCATTTCCTTCAGTGTTCGAAGGAACATAATGTTCGCGGAACTGCCGTTGTCTACAAGCAGCCTCTTTACTTGGCAGTTGGATATCAAGAGTGAAATGACGAGCGAGTCGTGGTGTGGATGAACGAGCCCCGACATGTCGTCAGAGGTGAATTCAATTGTTTCGTGTTGTTGCGCGGGGCTAATGTAATTGATTTCCTAATTGAGGATTCGGCGAGCCCTTTTGGCTGCTGAGAGTGATCTTCCACTAATCTCTGACCCCCCGGTGATGACGTGAATTGTTCGCTCTGCGGGAGGTGGTTTATTCTGCGGTTCGGCATTTGTAGTTGGGTTAGCTTGTCGACCCCTAGTCCACGTGTTCTTCCCTCTACTGGTGAGGTACTCAGTAAGGAATCCCTTCTTAAGCAATTCGAGGACTTCTAGACGTAACGCCTGGCACTCCTCGATTTTGTGGCCGTGGTCGTTGTGAAAGCCGCAGAACTTGCTTGCGTCCCGCGTCTTCGGGTCGGACTTCATCTTGGCGGGCCACCTTACGGCGGTGCCGAGTCCCTTTAGTATGTTATTGACTAAGTAGTTCTGGTCAATGTTGAGGCCATAAGGTACTTCTCCGGCCCGAGGTGTTCGACTATAAGGGTGGTCCCGTCGCGACCGACGCTCGTTCCTGAAATCTTTTCGATCCACATACCTCGAACTCGAGGAACCTTCCCTCGATCGATCACCTCGATATTGATTGGCGAGCTCATAGGCTCTCTGTTCATTCATTAGTGCGATACGATTCGGCTCGTCTTCTTCCCAGTTGATTTCGGCCCAAGCCTGCGAGAGGACAGAGTCCATGTCGTAGCAGGGGTGGCTCGTCAGGTCACGATAGAGCTTCGAGGATACGTCTAAACCATTTTTGAAGGCAAAGACTGCCGTCAGAGGTGGACAGTTCGGTATTGAGGCAAGTTCTCGGTTGAAACGCCCGACGTATGATCTCAGTGACTCCCCTTTCTTTATGCGTATGCTGTTGAGCGCGTCGGGGTGTTTTGCCACGCGCCTGCAATTCGAGTATTGCTTTCTGAAAGCCATGTGGAGCTCGGAGAACGTCGAGAATGAGCACCTCGGTTGGTTTACGAACCACTGGAGAGCGGGGCCGGTAAGGCTTAACCCGAAGCTCTTGCACATACATGCCTCGCGAAGCTCGCCCGGGATCGAGGTGGTTAGCATCTTTTGTTTGTAGAGGGCAATATGATCCTCGGGATCGATCGTTCCATCATAGAGTTGAAATGACAGCGGCACGAACCTCGCTGGGACGTCGGTATTGGTGATGTCGGGGGTGAAGGGCGAGTCGGCGTAACTGTCGCGTTGTATCAAGGCATCCGGCGGCGTTACTCCAGGGATTCGGGAGATGAGTTTTTCGAAGTTCGCCATTCGGGCTTCGAGGTGCTTCTCGTATTCACTTTGTGGACGCTCGATGACGAGGCGTTCTGTTGGTTTGCTGACAGTGGTCCCCTCGGGTCCAACCCCAGGGCCTGAATCCTTGGGTGTGTCGAAGAGGGTTGCCTCGTCCAAATTGTGGGCCAGGTTTTTGCGAGGGTCGGGTTGTTTCTCGCCAGTTAGCGGCTCCTCGATGAAGGGCTGCTTTTTGCGCGCATTTTCCCGGCGCAGTTGGTCGTTTTCTCTCCGCAAGGCATGGTTTGTGGCATGTAGTTCCATGATCCTGGAGTCAGTCTCTTTTGCATGGCGCCGATTCTCCTCAGCTTCTTCGGCCAACCGTGCTAGAATTGTGTTCAGCAACTCCGGAGGCACGGCTTGGGCGCCACTGGTTTGCAGAGTTTGCCGCACTAGTTCGTTGACTGGGACGAGCTCTCGAGAACTGGTCGGCTTCGCGGGGGGAGCCCTAATCGTCTTCTTTGATTGATTCCCAGATTTCTCGTTAGTACCTGCCATTGAAATAACGAGAAAGATAGTCCCAAGGGCCCCACAGTGGGTGCCAAAATATTGAGGTTTGATTTCACGAGAAAACGGAGCCCTTAGAACTTTGTGAAAGCGATGCAAATAATAACAAGAAACAATGGAAATAACGAAAAAGATATTAATGAAGATAAACAAATGAAAGACGAAATAAAACGGATTTGCTTATCGCGAATGAGAGACAGAATCTGCAGAAAATCTGGCAGAGTTTCGGCTAGTATTTTCTTCAGGAGCGAATGGGACCAAAAAATGAGCCTCACGCCCCTATTTATAGACATGATAGGGGTAGGTGGGCAGCAGCTAACCCTACGCGTCGAGCTGCAACGGCTCGCCGTGGATATCGGGCCGATCGCGAGTTTTTCGGGGGAGGTTAGGGCTTCAACGATCGGCCAACGAGCTAGGGTTTTTCTTCCTGGACCGCATCGGCATCGAACCGCTCAGTTCCTCGGTGGCGAAGCGCTTTAGTCCTCGGTGGCGAGGCCTTGACTTGGACAGCTTCAACATTTCGTTGGCATTGGTGAGCCAGTCTCCTGGGCTGGGCTTGTTTACTCGGGTTAGCCTGTCAATTGGGTCTGGGCCCGTGGGCCTGACCCCAACAATAGGTTTTTAGTTATTTTATAATAAATAAATTGTGAAATTTTTAGTAGTGAGCCTGATTAAAAAATAAAAGAGAATTATGAGGTTATCTATAAATGATAGTTATGTATTTTGCTTGTTTATTTTATTTAAGATTTGTTTGTTGGTGAATATAATCAAAACCTACATGATTTCAAAGTAAAAGAAGTTAAAGAACATAGGTTTTTTTGCAATTTATAATTTCTGAACAAATTATAATTAAAAATTATATGAGTCATATTTTGTATTTATATTATATTTTATTAGTTTTTTATTTATAATTATAACAATAAAATAGGTGCATGATCAATACTCATCTCACCGGCCCCAATTCTATACTAAAAAACCCATTGCATAATATTATATGTAGAGACCAATCACCTATTAACTCACGTTGGAAATGGATCGAGGAACCGTATCCTTCACTGAAATATATTGTATTTTTATATTAAAAAGAGTTGTAGTACTTAATGTCTACCTCGATCATAATCTATTTTTTTTTTTTAAATAATCTCCAATGGGTGAAAGCATTTGAGATCTTATGTTACACTTTTTAGGTTCTATGCCCTATTTCATAATTAAAATTATTACTTACATAATATTAATTTATCATAATTTAGATTAATTTTATAAATTCAACTCTAGGGTTCATCCCACCCAATTAGAATATATAATATTTTTAAATAATTAATTTTCAGTTTTTAATTAAAATTTAATTATATATTAAAATCAATTAATTCATAACTATAATTTATGTTCTTATAAAATTTTATTTTATACTAAATTTTTGTTTTCGTAAAAACATTAATTAAAATTAATAATCGAGATAGTGGAACAAAGGATTTGATCTAGAAAAAAGTACTTTATTTATGACCAATAAATCAGAATTCAAAATTTTTTATGATATATGGTGTGTGAGTTTAAATTAGCTTATTTATATTATAAAATTCATTGTTATTTTAAGGTGTGAGAAATTTTCTCCAATATTTATATTTGTAGTTGTTGCTAAATAATATAATGTCATTTTTAATGAATTATCTTTCTTGGACATGAATATTAAGAAATAAATGCGGTATGGACTTTTACAAAATAAATAAAAAAATAAAATAAAATCCTCCAAATCGCAGTAATTACTCATTAATGTTTCAGGAAAGGGGTTGCGATATCCTTCCATGCTCTACTTTAATTACTAATATTTCTTTCTTCTGCTAACCATGACTTCACTGATCTACTACTCTACACTCAATCCAATAATGTATTTTTATATACTATTCCAACCTACACCACCCACCAAAAATCAAGACATTTAAACAATTTCATTAATATGTCACCAAACACCATCACCATACTGTATCTAATATCCACATACACAACACATGAGTATAAATTTCTTTGTTTATCACGTGTTTATATATCTGGCAACTGTCACGAATTTATTAGTATCATATTATCCACTTTGTGTTAATCAATCAAACCCTTATATTTTTATTTTTCAACATTTTCAAAATCAACTCATACTTATATAGTTTGATGTACTCTTATAATTTATGAAACTCTACCTTATTTTTAAATGCAGTCCTTGGATATGAGGGGAGATTTGTTGGATATGGCATAAACCAACTCCCACTGCTCCTTGATTATAAAAGGTTACCCAACTCCATAAATATTAAGTTTTAAAATTTAAATATAAGAGTTTACCCAAATCCAAAAATATGAGACTTTTAGATCCAAAAATAAGACGATGGAGCTTTACTACAAAAAATTCGAGAATTAGCAACGAAAAATTTCCGTCGCCAATTATATAATATTCCGTCGCTAAATGTGTTTAACGGCGGATTTTTTTCATCGCGAAATTGAGTGATGGAGTTTTTCATTGTTTACCGTTTTTCTTAAAAAATAAATAATTTTTTTTATTGCGAATCGGTTATTGGCCCGGTCCAATCATTGTAAACCGGTCCAGTCCACTTTAAAATTTTGTGGTTGTGTCTGCTAGGTTTCGAACTCGAGACCTCTCACGCGAAAGCACTGCCTATTACTGCTGAACCAAATACAATCATCAATTTATATATATATATATATATATATATATATATATATATATATATATATGTAACACCCCAATTTTCGTAGAAGTAAAATAATGGACAATAATTGTATAAAATGGGCACGCCACTTTTATTTAAATAAAATTTAAAAGATAAATTATTTTTATTTCAAATTAAATGTAAAGAAAATTAAATATTTATTTAATCTTCCTCCGTCATCTCCACCTTCAGCACATTGCCTCGCCTTAACCTGAAAAATTTAATGATTTGGGGTGAGCGTTATTAGCTAAGTGGTAGAAATAATTATACAAACTATACAATTATAACAAGGTAAATGTAGGTAGTCTTTCGACTATATAGAACACATAGGCAGCCCGTCGGCTTATCTCGTGGTTAGCCCGTCGGCTAAATCGTAAGTACCTGCATAAAAGCATAACAAGGATAAACTTGAATGTACCACACATAGATCCCCACCTTAACTTTTGAACTCGCTTGAAAAACTGTATTTGAGAAATCGAGACAAAAAGAGAAAAGTAGTTTGAAGATGAAGAAAAAGAAGAGAAGAAGAAGAAATAGTTGGTGTGTTTAAAATGAAGCGAAAGACCCCCTTTTTATGGTAGATTTTTGGAAAATGAAGAGTTTTAATTAATTATATAATTTAATAAAAATTTATGGAGATGAGTGGAAAGGTCTAAATATAAATAATGAAATTAATAATAATAACTTATGTATGATTTAATGAAAGTGAGAAAGATGTTTGGTGGTGTTCATGAGGTTGCATGATTGTATTCAGGTCGTTGCTTGATTGCAACGTTGCTTGGTTATGTTTTAGTTGTTGTTTGATTGTGTTTTAATTGTTTCTTGTTTGAATATCAACCATGGATTTTTTTTTAATCTAATGGACATGATTCATTCTTTTTTCTTTTTTTCTCACAGGGGATTTTTTTTACATGATCTCTCATCTCTCTCTCTCTTTCTATATAGATATATATATATATAGAGAGAGAGAGAGAGAGTTGCGCTCATTTCTGAATTATATGTCCTGAATGAACTATGACCTATGATCTAGGCGTTCATTTTTTTGATCTGATGGCTAAAATAATGACATGTGTCAGATAATTTATTTTTTAATTTAATTGAAAAGGTATTTTAGGTAGCTACAATTTTATTAGATTTGATAAATATGGTAGTTCTTAATTTTATGGAATTTTATTTATTAATATATATTTATATTATTATTGTTGCACACCCACTGAACCCGCCGTCAACGCTATCGTTGGCCCTTGCGACAACATCCACGACTTCTACGACTTCCCCATGCTGCTATACCAGGCACTCCCATTACTCCTCTCTTTCTCTCTCTCGCCTCTCTCTTTCTCTCTCTTCTATCTCTCTCTCTCTCCCCTTCATTTCTCATTCTTTTTTCATTTATTCATTTTTGAATATGATGAGTTGATCAATGGAGTTTGGATAGTATGATACATCACCCATCCACTGCTTAGGCTTATGATGCAAAAGAATCCTGAGAATCCGAAACGAGTAGGAAAACACGGCGCTGCACGTGGCGGTGTATCTGGGGGAACACCAATATGTGCGGGTGGATCGGTGAGAGGGAGTGGGAGCTGATTGGCGTGCGCAACGAGCGAGGGCAAACGCCAATCTTCCTGGCGGTGGTCCACGGCCAGAAAGAGGCATTTGTTTGCATATACAGAATCATCAAGGGCTGGAGGAGTGATGACCTCGATTTTGGTTTTGACTCTTTGAATTATTTTTCAATCTTTTATTGTCTATCTCTTTAGGTTTAATGTGTTTTTTAAATGTGTGTCATTATTCTTTAATAAATGTTTCGTTGTTCGAATTTTTGTTTAATATATTGTTAGTTGTTTATTTATTTTCTACATTGGTGAACTCAGTTAATATGTAGCATTGTATGCTGTTGATATTATCATTGTTACTTGTATTCAATATCATTTTACCAAATTCGCGGTTTAATCTTAATTAATTTTAAATACACCTTTAAGATCATTGTTATCTTTATTAAATATCATTGTACGCTGTTGACATTATCATTATTACTTGTATTTAATATTATTTTATCAAAATTTGTCGGTTTAATCTTAATTGATTTTTAATACACCTGTAAGATCATTGTTATCCTTATATCATTGTACAAATAATTAAAGTTGTTTATGCATTTAACGCTAATAGATTAGTGGAAGTCGAAACTGCACCCGATAAATCAGCTTACAATGACATACAAAGCCATAAACAATGATAACGATTAATTTAAGATTATGGAATAAATCGTGGTGTTTTTTTTTGGTAACCGCACCCCAAAAATATAGAAAAAATCGTGTGGATTTGAATTGGTAACTAAATCCGAAAAATCAGCATGTAGATTTAATTCCATTTTGATTTTTCCCATTTATGACTAATTTGTCCTTTTAATGATAAAAAAGCTATCAACAATGATAAATGGCAACAGAAAATCTGGGACGTCTATTTTCAAAATCAAGGGCTGGATTTTGGTCTCTGTTCATTCATGGACATATGTTCAGCCTTGAATGCGCCCCTATATATATATATATATATGAGGTTGATCTGGTGAGAATAACCCTTATCGTGTGCAATGAGAATATATATAGTCCATAGATTTGACAACATCAATGATCCATATTACATAAAGGCTTCAACAAAAAATGCGGCATTTTATCCTCATTTTATTTCATTGAAGGACAACATAGTCATTACAAACAATGAATGAACTTCAGTTGTGTTCATTTTATCTAGAATATACTTCATTTTATTTCCAATCTACTTCATTAAATTCAAAAACAACATTGTGTTATTTGAAGTTATACTTCATCTAACGGTCATTGTATCGCTCATATGATTCATTATATCTACTGAGATATTCATTTAAGATATTATATTATGCATTATGAAATGAGATTCTTTTTAATCTTCACTTAGGTTTTGCACACATTTTATAGGTTGAATTAACAATCTAAAAACTTTCTCTTTCCTTAGAATTAACTGATTGTCGCTCCCTTCAGTTTTGACCACATATGGAAGTAACACTTTGATAGTTTGAGGAACAAATGCAACATAATCATTTTCAAACATATTCTTTTTCATTGATGAATTTTTATAGTTAGCAATTGAGTCATCCAAATGGTTTATAAAATTCATTCTATACTCTAAATTTCTCCTTTTGTAAGGCTTTAGCATATCAGCACATTCTGGTATAAATGAACCTGAGAACAAATAAAATGAACAAAATGTTACTAAAAATGAAATCAATAAAAAGTAAAAAAAAGAAATAATCAAAGTTTACTAAAAATGAAGCTGTAATACCAAATAATGAATAATAGAACACTACAGATGAATAATAAAAAAGTAAAAATGAAAGACTTAAAAACTATTTGAAATAAAAAGTCTCAAAACAATATATCAAAAACAGTCTCGTGAAACAATAATCAACAGATATCATCCAAATACTCCAAACAATTGGAACACTTATGATATTGAAATCAGAAAACTAAAAAGAAGCGTAAACTTAGAAAACATAAAAACTTCGAATATAACCTTAAGAACCAATCAAAACAGAATCTGATCGCCAAAATCATATATGTGAATTAATGAGGATAAAACGAACACGAAGACGAATTGATATATATTGAGAAATATCAAAACTTATTCAACAAGACAATCGAAATCTGGCTTGCAACTCATGCATCCAGGGTCTTCCCATAATAGCATTGTAGCACGATTCCGCATCTACTTTGAAATCGTACCGACAAATTAACCCCCTCCGAGTACACCGGCAAGTAGAGTTCTCCAAAGGGCACTAACTGCTCGCCACTGAATCCCACTAACGGACTCGTGCTTGGCCTTAGATTTTTCTCTGTGATTCCCATCCCTTTAAATGCCTTCATGAAGTAATAAATTTGAGGAGGCTCCGCTATCCACCAAAATTTGCCTCATTCGACAATTTGCTATTAGCAATTCTATTACTAACGCATCGACATGAGGGTGTTGGACTTCTTTCGAATCTGTTGGCCCGAAAGTTATTTCTCTGTCAGATAGTCACAATGGTGTTATCGAGATCATATTCCGTGCTTTTTTTCGGTATCATTTTTGTATATTTCGAGAGGACCTGCCGTTGATGGTCCTCCATAAATCATATGTATAGTTTTCTCCACTCTTGTTTCTTCGGGTATCGGGACTCGATTGGCACCTGTAGCGAGACCCTTTGCTTGGGCTTCCTTCCCTCTACCCCTCTTCCAAGTGTTATTCCTTGCACTGCTTTTGAATTGTTGCAGATGACCTCGCTCAAGTAACCTTTAGACCTCCCGTAGAAAATCTCTACAATCAATCATTTTGTGCTTGTATCCCTAGTGAAACGCACAATAATTCTCAGGGTTATGTTGCCCGACATTAGCAAGGACTTTAGTTGGCCATATGACTTGATTCCTCAATTCCATCTTTTCCTGTATTATTGCCATTGGATTGGCGTTCAATTCGAATGGCTTCGGTGCTTCCTGCGTCGTGTGTTGCACCCCTGCAGTTCTCTGTTCATTCCGCTGGCTGTGAGGTCGGAATCAATTTGTTTTCCCGGAATTTGATTCCACTCGTATCTCTTGCTTGCCTCTCTCCCTCTTACTGAAATTTGCTTCTTTGATCTCTTGAATTTGCACTTTCGCTCTCATCATAGTCTCAGTAAAAGTTGAGCACAAATACTTCACTAATTTCCAGAATAGGCTCGACCCCCTAGTTAGCCCTTTGATTATATTAGATTGTTTCCTTTCTTAGTGCAATCGACGATTGGAACATTGCCCAGAATTTTGCGAATCTATTTCCATGTATTCAGTCTCCATACTCTACGGTTTGTACCGGTTCTAAAATATAGCCAATTTCTCTCTCAATCGTTCCGCATCCAACGTAGTTCTACGATTTTGTTCTCTTAATTGTTTCATTTCCTCCTGCAACTGCCTTATGTTTTCTTCAAACAACTGACTGTTCACAGCCGAATTCTCCCCTTCTGCTGTGTTACTTCGTCTGGCACTCGTTGATCTATCCATCACTTTCTTTCAATCTCTTCCCACAGACAGCGCTAATTGTTGGTTCTCGAAATATTCATTAATAGAAATATAAAGAGAATGAATACTTGTAAACGGATTTAAGGGTTCTTGTTATAAAATGTATCCGAAATTTCTAACCCCTTTACATTTATCATTTTTCGCTATTTATAAGCATTTATAATCAATAACAGGTATTGGGATGAAATTACGGAGCCAAACTCTATTTACCATTTTAGGCATAAATCGCGTGATTTAAGCATCTTGATGATCTCTTCCATGATTCTTGTTCAAGTGATTGTTTATATCTCGACTTTCCATTCTGTGCTGTAATTTGGGTTAGTTTGATTTGAATCTCTTTGTTACTGTATAGTGGAGCTTCTCTTCGAATCCACGACAATTGGTGCGGTCGAACCGCTTGTCCTTTGCCTTAGTGATCTTGAATCAAGAAATTGGTCTTCGAATTTATTGGGCACAACATTTATCATATGTGTTTCTATGTCTAACAATCCTCACAATTTTATTTTTGAACATTTTTCAAAACCATTCATATATATAGTGTTAGTTGTTATAACTCATGAAACTCTTCCATATTTTATAAGTGCAATCCTTGGATATGAGGGGAAATTTGTTGGGTTAATTTGCCTAAACCAAGTCCCCCGGCTAGAAATAAGGCCGAAGAGTTTCCTTGATTATAAGAGTTTACCAAATTCTTTAAATATGAGGTTTTTAGATCCTAAATATATGAGTTTATCCAACTCTAAAATTATGAGAGTTTTAAATCCCAAAAATAAAACGATGAAGCATGATTGATCGATTAAAAGCAAACAATATTATATTAATGAAAATTATACGGTCTCAATTAGGGATATCAAACGGGCTAATACATCGAATTTTGGGCTAATTTTATCGGGCTACGGGTTATTCAGTCCGGGTTGAAATGGGCTGAATTTTAATCGGGCTAAAATATCTTGAACATAACCCGAACCCACCGGTTTTTGGGCTGACTCATCGGGTTGACAAGATTTAGAGTTTATTTTATACAAATTTTTTTAAAATATTTAAACAACCTCTAAAACGAAAAAAATAATAATGAACAAACATAAATAAAAGACATCAAACAACAATATTCTTGCAAAAAAAAAATTAATAGTGATAAGTGGATAAAAGGCTGCCAAGTCATAGTTTGAAAAAAAAACCAATCATTTATACCAACTAACTTAAGTAATAGAAGTACATTCTTCCACATATAAAATGATAAAATAGGGATTATAAAATTAAATGTGAGAGGCTAAAGGTATGCTAATTAGGAGAGTGACGAGTGGATGACAATTAAAGTGGAAGAAATGAGATATTTTTCGATATGAGGGTAACAGACTATGTCACTAGAAGAGATAAATGAGATTTTGGGAGACGAAAAATTAGGTCTAGAGAATTAGGTGTATAATTAATGAATGTAGTAGGATATTGTTGGGGGTCGGAACCGGATCCGGCCCAACGGGGAATTGGACCGAAGCCCAATGAAGGGTCGATAACACTACCGATATAACAAGGTCATAGGAGCCCAGTCCGTCGGGCCAGAACCTGCCAAGCAAGTAGTCCTCGATGCCGAAAGCAGTTCGACCAAAGTCAAAAGCAGCTCGATTGAGGTCTAAAGTAATCTGATCAACAAGGAGGGATCAATATGAGGACTGCGAACTACTTTAGCAGTCACCCAACTGTTGGGATTATATACTGAAAGCATATATGATTAAGTGTTTTGTACACTGGTCTTCATATATGTTGCCGCAACAATGCTCGCTGTCTGATGGAACAAACATACAACGAACTATAATATCCTATTATCTCGCCTACAGGGATGATCATATGGTGTGTAGTAGATCACAGAGGATCATATGAATTGTTTGACCTAGCGAGATATAAACAGTATCACAGCTGAGACGGTCCCTGGATAGGTTGTCGGTCTAAGCTGCGGCACATCGGTTCATAAGTGGGCTTATCGTAGCTACTTGATGTGTCGGTACATTGTTATGTATTGATGGGATCAACAGTGGGATTTGCCATTCACATTGACATACGAGTGAGCCAGATCCCTAACATACTTCCTATGATCTTAAACCTAACTGAAGGATAAGGGGCACACACAGATTGACCACACTTTAATTTACTAGAGTGGCGAGTCTTACATGTACTCTAATACTTGTATTTTGGGTGTTGGTAATTTGTGTGTGGCCTGCTTAGTCTGGACGTTTTGGTAAGCATATCCGTTTCAGGATGGTGACATTCCCTGAGGAACTCACAAGGTTCATTATGCTAAACCCTGCAGGTTGAATTATTTAATTCAGGCATAAGTGAAAAGGAGTGAGTGGTGTAACTCAGGAAATAAGAGATTAATTAATTGTGGCTAATTGTCATAGGCCAAATTAATTAATGAATGTCTAAAGCCTTAAATATGTGGATCATGTTAGTTTGGTGCAACCCGTTCCTAATAACGTGGTAATGAAGGGGCGAGTCAGCATTGTTACCGTGGTGAAGGTTAAAACAATGTTTTATTAATTAATTAATTATGTTCTGGGTTGAACAAGGAAGGATTAATTAATAAAGAGGGCCCACTTCATTATTTGCATCTGATCCCTGGTCTGGCCCATTAACTGCTCAGAGCCCATTAGGGTTAGGGTTTCTCAAAACCCTAACACTATAAATAGCCTTCTCTCTATCAGATCAAAGTAGTCAACAAGTGTTGTTGAAAACTAGGGTTTTCAGTATAATTTGAGAGAGGGGGCGATGGCTGATCCAGTAGGGAGAAACTGATCGATTTCTCCGAATCTCGGATTCAACTAGGTAGATAATCCTCACCAGATTTCCAAGGAGCAAGGGAACAGATCAGAAGATCAGATCTGTAGGAACAACCGTTTCATCGCCGGCGTTCAGATCCAAGATCCAAGATCCAGATCCAAATCCAGATCCAGATCCAGAACTATTTCATCGTTGTTATTCTCCGATCTGTCTTGTAGATCAAACGGTGAAATCAGGTATTCTCTAGATCCATCCTATGCAATTAATTTTGTAGGAGCATGCATAGGATTCGCATGGTTTATTTAATTAAAATTTATTCCTGGTATCCTAAGAACGATCCTTGGCAAGAAATTCATAATGGCAACTCGTGTTGTCCATCGAAGACTCAAACCCTACAATTGGTATCAGAGCCAGGTTCATATTCTTAGGCTCTATCTTGAATAGATTGAGATTAAATAAATATGTATGTTCATGGATGGATTTAAATTGTCGTGGATGTTTTTGTTCTCGAGGCCTTCTCGTTTTGGATCTGTTTTTCACCACGAGAAAATTCGTGGTTAGATTTGATAGGAAATCATGTAATAGATCTAGATCTATTTTATTTTGTATTTTCTTTATTTTGCAAATCTGTAAAAATCTGAGATCCTGAAAGAAGAACAAGAATCGAAGAACGAAAAACGAAGGAAGACGACTTGGTATTAGGGTTCAGCCTTTTGACCACCACCATTCAGCCGCCGCCGGCGACGACTATAGCGGTTGTGGTTGGTGGCGGCGCGGCGGAACCCTTATTCCGTCGCGTGGCTGGGCGGCACCCATTTTCTTCACGCTGCTGCACGTTGCCGGTGAGTTCCCAGGTTCAGGCGAACCAGCAGCAGGTGCGCAGAGGTCCGGCGAGGCATGCGGTGCAACCTGGACACGGCGGCGGCTGCGACACACGCGACGCAAGCAGGTGGCGGCGGCGGGGGCTCCTCCCCGCGGCTGGGCCGCGCCTGCCTCACTCCCTCGTCGCATCTTGTTGCAGCGACGGGCTGCTGGGATCGCGTCTCCGGCAGGGGAAGGAGCAGACGGCGATGGCAGTGTTTGTACGCAGAGGCAGGGGGTGGTTGGTTCGCGTAGCCGGCGGTGGCGTGCCGGGCAGGGCCGCGCAACCCCTACGCACGGCGGCTCCCTCGCGTGCGAAAGCTGCTGCTGCGTTGGGTACCGCACATGCAGGAGATGACGACGCGGGTGGCTGGCGATGGCGTCGGGACGAGGGTGGGCTGCTGGCATGACCGGCAACATTCGCCGGGGCTGAACCGGCAGCGGCGGCACCGGAAAGGCGGCTGCAAGGCTGCTGGCGGCTAGGGTTTGCAAACCCTAGGGTTTTGCTTGCTCGGGCCGTGGCTCGGGCCCGTTGGCCCGGAGGCGGCCCGCTGTCCTGAAAAATTAGGGTTTGGCTGCTGTTTGGGCCAGAAACCCTAATTTGAAGCCCAATTGCTGTTGATGCAATTCAAATCAGATTTCAAGTCCAACGGAGGCCTAGTTTGAAGATCTGTACTGAAAATAAATCTTGTAATAGTTAGTTTTGATTTATTTCCATGTAATCGCATCTGAGGGGCCACAAGAATTTATTTGTTTATTTATTTATTCTCGTAATGATGTGATTTATTATGTGCGCACTAGTAAATAATAGGAAAGCATGTTTACTTGCTTTAATTATTTACTTTTATGAGCATGTCTTATGTGATTTATTTTATGTTTTAAATTGTGTCTATAAATTCCGGGATCATATTAATTTATGATGGAATTTTGGGTTGACATAATTTATGGGAACATAAAATAATGTGTGCGCATGAAACCTTTAGAATGAAAAATACTAAGCTGGATTTTGGTTCTTTTCTAACCAAGATCATTAGACCTCCACAAATACGACTTCTGATTAGAAGTGGGGCATCTCGAAGCGTAAACGTCTACTCAAGTAGCTTGCGTTAGAGGTCCCTCACCAGTTCTAGTGCGATGAGGTTTCTAAATAAAACATTTAGTTTAAGATGAGAAGTGGGAGCCTCTGAGCAAACGTCTACTCAAGTAGCTTGCATTGAGACAACTTTCACAGATCTAAGATTAAACTAAATGAGATAATAAAGGATGGGAGGGGCATGCGGCATGGGTCCAGTACGTATGCTAAATCGCCCTAAACATCCGGAGTTAGGCTTGTGGTTATTCTGGCTTAGATGTTGCCTGGAGCACAACTCATGAATGAGATCCCTGCTCCGGATAGGTAACATGGTCTTGAGATCTCCAATATTAATTTCTTTTGCTTAAGATACCTGGCATGTTAAGAAATTAAAGGACCTACTTTGGTCTGGTTGAGCGTTTGCCGTAAATGTCTACTCAAGTAGCTTGCGGTGAATTAGCTTGGGCAATTGGAGGAAGCAAATTGCATTGTTTTATCTAAAGGTACTATGCATATTTGTTTCAATTGTTCATAGTATATGCTTACTTTAATTCGCTTATTTGTTTTCAGATATGTCTATTATTGTATCGCTCATCAATTCAATCGTACACAATTCATTGACTGGTCCGAATTTTCCTGGATGGAAAAGTGACATTGTCAAACTCTTGGATTCATTTGGACATTTGTTTGTTCTGCAAACTCCCTGTCCGAGTTCACCCACTGATACATCTTCCGATGAGGAGCGTGCACAGTATCACATGTGGATGTGGTCGAATGGCATGGCCAGACAGTATATCTTGGCTGGTATGTCAGATGCACTGCGTCCTCGTTATAGTGATGTGTGCTTTGCGTGTGACATTATGCGACGTCTTGACATAGCATATGGCGGACTCGATGGACATGCTAGATCCAGTCTTATCAAGCGTATTGTAAGACAGAAAATAGGTCAGAACTGTTCGGTACGTGAACATGTGGAATCGCTCATCCAGCTCATAGATGAGTACACATTGATGGGTGGTCAAATTGACAATGGTGTCAAAATTGACTTGATACTCAACACGTTACCAAAGTCATTTGATGACTTCAGAATTTCTGTTGAGAAAAACAAGAGTGAGTATACTGTTCAAAGTCTGCTCAAGGATCTTGTATCAACAGAAGCTTCTTCAGTCTTTTTTGCGAGTCACTCTGATTTGCTTCCGAGTCTGAAGAGTGATGTCATGGAAAAGAGGAATGAAGGAAGCAGTGGGAGCAATCTTGTATTATCGGTTCATTCCAGATCTCTTGCTAAAAGTTCTTCTAAATCGCGTCGTAATGACATGAAGAAGAAGAATGGTAAATGAGAGAACAAGGGAAAGAAAGATAACAAGAAGGACAAATGTTTCAAGTGTGGCAAGAAGGGACACTGGAAAGTAAATTGTCCAAGTTCGGTAACTAAGGGACAAGGTACGTCATCTTTTGCATTGGTTGTTGAAACATGTTTAGTATCGGTTTTCTACTCCTTAGTGGGTAGTGGTAACTGAGGTCACTAATCGTGTTTGCTACACTTTGCAGGGAATCATGCTTAAGGCTTGAGGATGACGGGATTACCAACTCCAAGGAAGATGCTAGAGATCATTCTCAAGCTGTTGGAGTTTCTTGCTTCAAGTTTATGTTTAAACATTGTTTTAGATCAAGTTTCGGAAGAGATATTGGTTTTGTTTTGATGAACAATTTTTCATCTATTATGGATTATCAGTTATTCAGATAGATTATTTTTCTATCATGCATGAATAACAGTGTTTTCTATTATAGATGATTGTCTCTTCATTACTTGATTACATAAACTGTCAGTGTTCTAAGGTATAATTTAAAGAATCTCTATAGAGATAGGTTACATCAGTCTAAGTAGTTTTTAGTAATTCATGGAATTAGGGATTCAATCCAGGTATTCCTAAGAATGGTACTTATGACAACTACTTGGAGGTATAAGATGGTGACTAGGCCTTTTAATAGGCGATTGTATCTCTATAGGTTATTTCGTGTTTGCTCTGGTTTGTGGTTTGAGTCTACTTCCGCAGTTGCCTTAACAGGCATCGATGCTGTAATCATTTAAGATTTGGACATGTTTATCTAGTTCACTACAAGTCTTAGTCTCTTGCTTTAATCAAGAGCGTTCAAGACTAAGGTAGAGAATAAGTTAAACAAGACCGTAAAATCATTATGGTTCATTCATAATGGTGTATCTTAAGTGATGTGCTTTTATAGTATCTGGCAGAGCAAAGGGATTGCATCCCAGTTAACTACACTTATTATTCCTCTGTTGGGATGGTGTAGGTAGAACAAAATAAGACTCTTTAAAGTTTATAAGTTATACCAGTTGTTGCCAAATTTTCGTTTTTGGGAAGAGCGCCAAAAGCAGTTGTGTATTTGCTTAAGATAGTGTCTTCTAAATCAGTTCTAAATACCCTAGCAGACCTTGACTCTGTCAAAAGGGCAATGATGGGTAATTCGGTTGTTAAGATGATATAGGAAACTGATTGGTTAGAAGAAGGGTTTAAGCTAGTACTGTTTTGTGGGCTATTCCAAGTAAACGAAAAAGATGGTGGTTTTATGTATCCTAGTTACAAGCAAGTTGTATAGGATGAAACCATGAATCCAAATGTGAGATTGTTTTCTAACCTTTTAGAAAAGACAATTCAAATCCATCAGGAAATACCCCGTGGCATATTGAGCATACCTTGAAAGGTATGGTACCAATTGCACGGTCACCCGTGTAAGGTGATAAACCACAAATTAATGCACCATTAACTGACAACATAAAAGGAGCATCGTTGCAGTGGGAGGTTGCATTAAAAGGCTTAATGATACTGGTTCGTGGAAACAGTCTCTCGACTTGTTCCCAGCTTAACGAACAACATCGTACTTATCCCTTAAAACGCAACGAAGCTGTTAAGACAAACGATGCAGTTTAATGACGTCAAGTCATGGATTCAGAAATGAGTCAGTAAAGGTTATGGTTGTATATCAGGATCAGTGATTGCCAGATAGCTTACCAGCTATAGGCAACTGATTGATATACAAGTAAAATGCTCGAATGGTAACCTAGTATATTCGATGTCTAGGTTAGTGAGCAAAGGTATGTTTCGCAACAAGACCTTCGCACTAGTTGCAACTATTAAACCCATTTGAATCCTTTTAACCATAACAGTGCATATGTATCTAAATATCTGGATGATAGATGAAGTCATCTGTATTTTATAAACGGGTACCTTGATAAAAGGTGACGACATATGTATGCGACAACCAGATAAGTTATGTGCAGCATCATGTCTCGAAGCCAAGGTAGTTCAAGTATGAACTTAAACGAGCTTCAAGGTCATATAACAGATATTTCGATATTGTCTATCGAGAATGAGAGTTACATGTACCAGTTATGTCTCAGCGGAAGCATGGTTTTCCTTGCACATTATGCAGATAGTATTTTCACATTCGGAAACGGTGTGGGGATATCGTCAGGCATAAAGGATGGTTATCCGAACAGTTTCAGAAGTAGGACTTATGAGATTCCGGAATATCTTTTGAATTAAAGTCTTGTGTTGACACAAGAAAAGGATGTTCAGGTATCTCAAGTCGCTTAAATTGATTCTGTGGTGAGTCGTTCATAGCAAGAAAGATTGTTGTCTTTCTATATTGCAGATGAACGAGCTCAGATATCTGTAATACGATAAGCATGTTAGACAGACATCAATTCAACTCTAGATAGGCACATTGGTTTACTAATGTGCTATGTGAGTTGAATGGCATCGGATATCCAGGAGGATCATAAGGAAAGGAAATCGACCTCTAACTATGTGTTGGCCTTGGAGGACGAGTTATAGGAATCTAACACAGAAATGTGTTGGGGATTCCAGTATGAAGGCTGAGTTTTTGTCAGCTTCATTAGCTTCGCAAGAAGCAGTATAGCTCTGATGCCATCCTCTAGAGGTGTGTGTTCTGAGTTTGCCTAATTAAATCACAAGGATTTGTGATTATGTTGGTGCAATGACAAACTCAAGAGAACCCAAGACTCACAAGGTGGTGAAACAGGTTGGATGTGTGGTATCACATCATACGAGAAATCGTGACAAGAGGTGACGTGTATGCCGTGGGAGTGATTGACGGTATAGACACACTTAATACTTTGGTAAAGCAATGGTATTATGCTTTAAGTATAAGTGGGAGATTGTTGGGATTATATACTGAAAGCATATATGATTAAGTGTTTTGTACACTGGTCTTCATATATGTTGCCGCAACAATGATCGCTGTCTGATGGAACAAACATACAACGAACTATAATATCATATTATCTTGCCTATAGGGATGATCATATGGTGTGTAGTAGATCACAGAGGATCATATGAATCGTTTGACCTAGCGAGATATAAACAGTATCACAGCTGAGAACGGTCCCTGGATAGGCTGTCGGTCTAAGCTGCGGCACATCGGTTCATAAGTGGGCTTATCGTAGCTACTTGATGTGTCGGTACATTGTTATGTATTGATGGGATCAACAGTGGGATGTGCCATTCACATTGACATACGAGTGAGCCAGATCCCTAACATACTTCCTATGATCTTAAACCTAACTGAAGGATAAGGGGCACACACAGATTGACCACACTTTAATTTGCTAGAGTGGCGAGTCTTACATGTACTCTAATACTTGTATTTTGGGTGTTGGTAATTTGTGTGTGGCCTGCATTGTCTGGACGTTTTGGTAAGCATATCCGTTTCAGGATGGTGACATTCCCTGAGGAGCTCACAAGGTTCATTATGCTAAACCCTGCAGGTTGAATTATTTAATTCAGGCATAAGTGAAAAGGAGTGAGTGGTGTAACTCAGGAAATAAGAGATTAATTAATTGAGGCTAATTGTCATAGGCTAAATTAATTAATGAATGTCTAAAGCCTTAAATATGTGGATCATGTTAGTTTGGTGCAACCTGTTCCTAATAACGTGGTAATGAATGGGCGAGTCAGCATTGTTACCGTGGTGAAGGTTAAAACAATGTTTTATTAATTAATTATGTTCTGGGTTGAACAAGGAATGATTAATTAATAAAGAGGGCCCACTTTATTATTTGCATCTGATCCCTGGTCTGGCCCATTAACTGCTCAGAACCCATTAGGGTTAGGGTTTCTCAAAACCCTAACACTATAAATAGGCCTTCTCTCTATCAGATCAAAGTAGTCAACAAGTGTTGTTGAAAACTAGGGTTTTCAGTATAATTTGACAGAGGGGGCGACGGCTGATCCAGTAGGGATAAACTGATCGATTTCTCTAGATCTCGGATTCAACTTGGTAGATAATCCTCACCAGATTTCCAAGGAGCAAGCGAACATATCAGAAGATCAGATCTGTAGGAACAACCGTTTCATCACCGACATTCAGATCCAAGATCCAAGATCCAGATCCAGATCCAGATCTATTTCATTGTTGTTATTCTCCGATCTGTCCTGTAGATCAAACGGTGAAATCAGGTATTCTCTAGATCCATCCTATGCAATTAATTTTGTAGGAGCATGCATAGGATTCGCATGGTTTATTTAATTAAAATTTATTCCTGGTATCCTAAGAACGATCCTTGGCAAGAAATTCATAATGGCAACTCGTGTTGTCCATCGTAGACTCAAACCCTACACCAACGGTCAATAATAGACAACGGACGCACAATGCCTACCTCGCGAGATTTTCGGAAATGCTCAACTACCACGTGGATAAACTGCCCCTAGATTCATAGGAACGACCCCTAACAGTCGAGAGAAGGACGTGGAAACCCTAGAGCGCAACCGCTCCTTATAATTACTTCCTCAAAGCGTTGAGAAAGATATATACAAGAATAGAGGGAAAAGGCCTACCCTTATACTCTTTTTTAACCAAAGAAAGCTGATAGATCGTTCTTTAGATTGTCAACCCATTCACATTCCTGTTCAAACCATTTATTTGTAATTTTCATTCAAGTTTATTATGCTATTCTCTGTCCGGTTCATTCATAGTTCTCGGGGCTCCGATCTTTGAACAAACTCACCCTCAACAATTTGACGCCCACCGTGGGGCCTCAAGAACAAATTCGATACTAACCTTCTTTGCAGGGAATGGCAGACGATCCAGGAAAAACCCTTGTTGTTGAATTTGACGGCCAGAAGGATGCTCTGACAGAAGGCTGAGGCAGAGGAACTGACCCCGGAGCAGGACGAGGATCTCTGGCAGGAACCGGACGCGGTCGAGTCGCTACAACCGGTAGAGGAGCCCCGCGTCCATCGAGTACTGGGGGAACAATGAATGACTTAATGAGAGCATTCAACGACACTCCTCTCAGAGAACTGGCTTTCCTGCCGCCACCGCCGAACGTCTTGGAAGACCCTCATGTTTTGAGGTTGGTAACACAAGTACAGAGCGCAAATGAGATGATCAAGACAATGGGGGCCAGGATGGAGGACATGTGAGGAAGTATGAACTCCTCGAGAGGAAAAATCGAAGGCTGCAACTGCAGGCAAGCAACGCCAACCAATCGTCAAAGAACCCAGGACCACGGGGAAAGACACCCAGAATGTTACGAGAAACCCGTAGGACGACTTCAATCGGACCGAAAGGACGGACAATAGAAGGACCTTGGGAGATCCACCGATCCGCAAGAATCAGGTCGGCCAGCTACGCCAACCCGAGGTGCAAGCCATCCAACAAATTGAACGGCAATTCGAGCAAAGACTCAGGTACTTTGAGTCGCTGCTAGCCAAAGTACCCGGACTTCCCCCACCGGAGAGGACTATACCACGTGAAAGTTACGTGAAGTTCCTTCTCCCCGAAGATCGCTGGGGCAGATTTACCATCCAAATTCACCCCGCCGAGTTTTGTCCTCTATGATGGGACCTCAGACCCGGAGAATCATATTGTCGTATACCGGCAGAAGATGTTGGCACTGGCAATCCCAGGCGCCCAGATGGAAGCTTGCATGTGCAAGAGTTTTGGTTCGAGCTTGATGGGGCCCGCTCTCCAGCTGTTTATCAATCTGCCCCGGAGTTCGATCTTTACATTCGCAGAGTTACACCAGCTGTTTCTGCGGCAGTACTCAAGAAGCAGGCGCCTTGATAAGCACCCGAACGACCTCTATGCAGCAATCCAAAGACAAGGAGAGCCCTTGAGGGCATACTTGTCGCGCTTCAACAAAGAGCTGGTGGTAGTGCCTAACTGCCCCAATAGTACCGTTGTGCGAGCTTTTACGATGGGCCTCGATGTGGATTCTGATATGTATCGCGAACTTTCCATCTATCCTTGCCAGATGATGGATGACGCTTGAATAGAGCCTGGACGGTTATCAAATGGGAGGAGAATGAGCCTTATCGGCGAGCATGCCGCAACAGTGGAAGGCCTAACACGCGTGACGAGAGTCTACGCGAGCAGAGGGACATGCATCCTCCCAGGTCGCATCCCTATAGCAAGCCACCGCAGGTTAACAACCTCGGCCCCTATATCTCGGAGTACATGCTATCGATCGAGCCAGCTGATCTCGTTCAGAACATACTCCGAAGAATGCCGGAGAAAGTGAGATGGCCTCAGAAGATGAAGGCAGAACTGGCCTCGCGGGATGTACAGAAATTCTGTGAATTTCACAATGATCATGGCCACACCACCGCAGATTGTCGGGCCCTATGCCTTGAGGTGGTCAAGTTATTGAAGAAAGGATTCCTGTCCGAATATCTATCGGACCAAGGAAAAAGAACATGGACTCGGGAGAAGCGGGCTGATGAATCAGGGCCCTCAAAGGTGGATGCACCCAAGTCTCCAATACCAATTCGAACTATCAATTGCATCACCGGGGGATCAGAGATCAGTGGGATAACGAAGTCTGCCGCCAAGAAAGCCAGGCGACTGACTCGAGAGGAGTCCGTAGCCCCGCGCAAGAACCCAGATCATCATCCGATCGAATTTACCAGCGAGGAAGCGTCGGGCCTGAGCCATCCTCATGATGATGCCCTAGTGATTTCCCTGTTGATCTCAGATTGCCTCATGAAAAGGATCTTGGTCGACAATGGGAGTTCCGCAAACATCCTATTTATGCATGCTCTAAAACAGATGGAGATCCCCGAGAAGAAGATAGTTCACTCGCAAACCCCGCTGTTCGGGTTTAATGGTGGCGTATAGATGACAGTTGGAACCATGGTACTGCCAACGTACTTTGGGGGGACATATCATGATGTGTCTTTCATGGTCGTTGACGCCCCCAGCACCTACAACGCCCTGCTAAGGCGACCGTGACTACATCAGTTGAAGGTCGTGCCTTCGACGTTCCATCAAGTGGTATAATTCCCAACTACCGGGGGAGTTTGTACAATTCGAGGTGAGCAGAATGCTGCCAAAGAATGCTACTATGCAAGTTTCAAGGCCGTGTGTCCCCGCAGCACTTCGCTAAGAGCGAGCTGCTACCCCCGGCTGGGGAATCTGAAAAAACAGAAGAGGTCGAACTCGACCCGAATGATCCAAAGAAGAAGACGAACATCGATGCTGGACTGGACCTAGAAGTTCGAGCACAATTGGTTGAGTTTCTCAGCACTGAACGGGCCATGTTTGCATGGTCTCATAAGGATATGATAGGAGTTGACCCGGAGGTGATGACACATCGGCAGCGGGTCAACCCTAATCACAAACCAGTGCAACAGAGGAGGAGGAAGTTCCTAGCATAAAAGAATGATGCGATCAATGAAGAGATCAAGAAGTTACTGGATATCGGATCCGTGAGGGAAGTAAAATACCCGACGTGGCTCGCCAACATCGTGGTAGTAAATAAAAAGAATGGGAAGAACATGGTTTGTGTGGACTACACAGACCTCAACAAAGCTTGCCCTAAGGATCCATACCCACTCCCGCACATTGATTGCATCGTTGATGCATTTTTAGGGTACAACCAGATCTTAATGCACCCCTAAAGACCAAGAGAAGACTACCTTCATGACAAGCAAGGGAATCTATTGCTACAAGGTCATGCCGCTCGGACTAAAGAATGCAGGATCGATATATCAGAGGCTCGTGAATAAGATGTTCGAGCCTCTCATAGGGAAAACAATGGAGGTGTACATAGACGATATGTTGGTAAAATCTAAGGACGCAAAAGATCATGTACACCACCTGCGGCAGGCCTTCGAGGTTCTCAACAAATACAGAATGAAGTTAAACCCCGCAAAGTATACCTTCGGGGTGGCTTCAGGGAAATTCCTGGGACACATAGTAACCGGGCGAGGGATCAAGGTGGATCCTTCACAGATAAGGGCAGTAAAGGGGATCACACACCCACGGAGTCCAAAAGAGGTTTAGAAGCTTACAGGCAGATTGGCGGCCCTTAGCCGTTTCATCTCCAGGTACTCCGATCGAACGCACAAATTCTTTCAAGTGCTTTGGAAAGGGAAAAAGTTCGAGTGGACAGATAAGTGCGTGAGGGCACTCGAGCGCTTAAAAGATTACCTAGCCAGTCTGCCGCTCCTATCCAAACCTGAGAAGGCGGAAACCCTACTACTCTACCTGTCCGTGTCCGAACATGCACTTGGAGCAGTCCTAGTCAAGGAAATAGCTGGGAAAAACCATCCCGTACACTATGGAAGCAAACCGTTACTCAATGCCGAGACAAGGTACACGACATTGGAAAAGCTACCACTTGCCCTTGTAACAGCATCGAGGAAGCTGCGACCTTACTTCGAGTCGCACCCCATCAAGGTAGTGACATCCTACCCACTGCGAACCGTGTTTTCAAAGCCGAGCCTGTCAGGCCGATTATTGAAATGGGCAGTAGAGATTGGAGACTACGGTCTTAAGTTTGTGCCACGCACGACAATCAAATCATAAGTGCTGGAGACTTCATAGCTGAATTTACAACCGAACTCCAGGTCGATGCGGAAAAGGAGATTGCGAACTTGGAAATTGGAGAAGCAGCAAAGGAGTCATGAGTTCTTCAAGTAGATGGATCCAGTAATGTGCACGGCAATGGGGCCGGCATCAAGCTACAAAGTCCTTGGGGAGAGGTGTTTGAAAGAGCTATTCGATTAAACTTCGAGGCAACGAATAACAAGGTGGAATATGAAGCACTAGTTCGAGGGATGCAGCTCGCAAGGGAGCTAGGGGCTCGCCGCCTACTAGTACATGGGGATTCACAACTAGTGGTGATGCAAATGGAGGACCACTTCCAGGTCGAAGAGCCCCGACTTCAAAAATATTGCGACCTGGCGCGAGAAGTAAGGAAAGAGTTCAACGAATGCAAAATAAGGCACATCGCACGAGAGGAGAATGCAGAAGTCGTTGCACTAGCAAACCTGGCCTCCACCAAGCAAATCAGGCAGAGCAAGCCCATCGTTATAACTTGGGCCGAAGAGCCAGCCACACCCAAAGCTACAGAAGTTATGGATTTGACAATTGGCGACTCATGGATCAAGCCAATTCGAAAGTACCTCGTAGACGACATCCTACCAGAAGATCAGACCAAGGCCTTACGTCTAACCAAGGTAGCGGTCAAATATACGCTCTAAAACGAAAATCTGTACCAACAATCTGTTGAAGGACCGCTGCTCAAATGCCTCGGCCCCACCACAGGACAAGCCATCCTCATGGAGATTCACAAAGGAGATTGTGGAAGCCACCAAGGGGCTCGACCATTAGCGCACAAAGTAATATCCATAGGGTTCTACTGGCCCACATTGCGGAAGGATGCCAAGAGCTATGTGCGTAGCTGCAAAGCCTGTCAGAGGTTTGAAGTAACCAGTCAAAGCCATGCAGAATCGCTCCAAGCAACTAGAATCGGGTCAATCGGAGTTTGGGAGAGGAAGTTATGGCCAAAACTGTGAGACCGCGCAGAAGGGGCGAGAGACCACGTCGATCGATGCCAATCAGCATCGATCGACGCCGAAGATAAATCCACATCGATCGATGCCAATCAACAATGATCGACGCGAGTCTGCTGATGCGGGAAATTTAATGAAAATCGGATTTATTCATATCTTTAGCCCTAGATTTGATAGGATACACATCCACCCCTATAAATACCTAACCATATTCGACTTTTTGAAGGCACCTGATCATATTTTTGAGTTTTTTAGAGTTTGGAGATTTGGGAAACACGAAACCCTTTATTTTTCTTGTAAGTTCTTTATGTTTATGCAATTTAATATGTTTTCTTTTGGATTTCTATCTGCGATGAGTGGCTAGAAACCCTAGCGGGTTCTAGGGGTTGATATTATTATGAATGCATGTTAGGATTAATTAATTAGGTTCATGATTCCTGTATTTATTCTATAATTCTAGATTAATTCAAGGACCGAGAGGTGACGATTAATTTAGATGTTTAGCTATTGATAGAAGGACCGAGAGGTGAATATTGATAGTGGGATTAGGAATTCATGATACAATCTACACTATCCAAACAGATGTACTAGACTGTAGGAATTGAACTGATTTGCTTATCAGATTGACTAATTTGGTGTACTTGAGACCGAGCGGAGATAGTCACTAATTAGTAATCTAGGTTATATTTGCCAAACAAGAAAATATAGCATTGTTGCAGTATTCCACCTGTTAAATTAATTGATTCCTACATGTTATCCATAATTAGAATTCTTCCATAGAATCTGTGTTCTTTTAAATTTGATTTCAAAACATCTTTAATTTTCAGCATTGTCATCTTTATTTTCCAAATGAAAACCCTGATTTTCTGTTAACTCAAACAATGAATCTTAGGATCATAATTAGTACATAGGATATTTTCCCCACACAATTCCCCTGGATTCGATAACAGTAGGGTTTACAAATTTATTTGTCACTGTTGCTATAATTAATCTGCAAATTTTATAGTGATCAAATTGGCATCGTTGCCGGGGAATCGTTAGATTTTACCTTGTTACTAGTTTGTTCTAGGATTTGCTGGATTGAGTTTTATTTTTCTGTACGTGTGTGTGTGTGAGTTTTTGAGTCTGCGTCTCGGGTCGATCGACGCCACCTTGCGTCGATCAACGTTGATCATCTTGCTGTGTCGATCGACGGACACCGTACGTCGATCGACGCCATCCACTTTCTTGCATCGATCGACATGACATCCAGGTCGATCGATGCCGAACTGATATCTACCTATTTCCTGTGCAGGTGCATGAACACGCGAGCCAAAGGAAAAACACTCGAGGCCTTTGTCCCTGAAATTGAAGCAACCTGCAGGAAAATCAAAAAGAAAGGAAAAGAAAAACAGTGAGAGATGGTTGAGAATCCTGAAGTACCTCTGCAAAACATGACTCCCGAGGAGCAGAGGCAATTTGTGAATGAACTATAGTAGCTGAGAGCACAACTGCAAGTAGCCCAGGCTACTCAGGCGGAACAAGCTGCAAGACTGGCAGAGTTGAACGATAGGCAAGTTGTGATCCCGCAAAGGTCCATCTTGGATCGATTTGGCATTGATGCCTCACTCAGATATGAGGCATGGTTTTGGTTTGCTGGATTGGATAAGATTCAAATCGGGACATGGGAGGAGCTTCGAGCAGAGTTCCTTACCAACTACTTCCCACCGAGCCTGCTGCTGAAGAGGAAAGCTGCCATTACTACTTTCAAGCAGATGTATGATGAGTCACTCTACGAGGCCTGGAAGAGATACAAAGAGCTTCTACGACTCTGTCCTAGACATGGCATCAATCTAGAGATGAAAGTGTGCCATTTCTATGAGGGTTTGAATCCTGACATGAAGGAGCTGGTTGATGCATCTGCTGGAGGGATACTGATGAAGAAGAGTGGTGCAGAAAGCATGAGGTTGCTGGCAGACATGGCGCTGAATAGCCACTAATGGCCGACTGATAGACAAATTCTGGTCAAAGCTGTGGAAGCCAAGCTAGAAATTGATGTGGTTGCTGAGGTGAAAAAGCTCCGATAAGAGATTGAAAAATTGAGCACAGCACAAGCTACAGCTGTTGCAGAGCCAAGCATGGCTATTGTTCCGGTAGAGGCCGACTACATCAACCGGGGTACAAGCAGTTCCTCTGGAACTGCCGAGACGGAGGTGAACTACATTGGCAGTGGTTATCACAACAACTACCGAGGCAATCAAGGGTATCACTACAACCATGGATGATCACACCCTGGTTTTTCTTATGCTAACCCTTCTGCTGCAGAACACCCTCCGCCTGGTTTTGATGTAGATACTGGAGGAGAGATCGTGGAAAGGAAGAAATCCATGCTGGAGGAGACGCTCGAGAAATTCATCAAGAGCTCCGACAATCAGTTTGGGAAAGTAGAAACCGAGGTGAAGGGGATGGCCAACCACATGCAGCTGATGACGAAACACCTTCAGATGATGGACACACAATTGAGTCAGATTGCTACCACACTCGGCAACCAACACAAGCTTGGACAGTTGCCAAGTACGACAGAGGTGAACCCTGCAAAGGAAAAGCCAATCAAGGCCATTACTCTGAGGTCTGGGACGAGCTACAAGGGTCCCGAGACGGCTGTGAACGATTTGGGAGGCGAAAAGGAGCGAAACTGTGCGGGATAAGGATCTACGTAGATCAACGCACCATCTGTGTCGATCGACACAAAAGAGAAAGCCCCGTCAATTGATGCCACACTACGTCGATTGATGCCGAAGTCTGTTCCAAGCGCAAAGCTGAAGCAGTCTGAAGAACAACCCCCTCCTTTGCGATTCCCACAGAGGTTCACGAAGCAGAAAGAGGACGAGAAGTTCTCCAGATTTTTGGAGAATCTGAAGAAGGTTAGCATCAACATCCCGCTGATCGAAGCACTAAAGGAGATTCTGGGGTACATGAAGTACCTCCCGAAATTGATGAGTGGAAAGAAGCAGTTCGTGGAGAACGAGACGGTGAAGATCCACGAGCAGTGCGACCTGCTACTTCAAAAGCAGGTGCCCATCAAGAGAAGAGATCCTGGATGCTTCTCTATCCTGGTTGAGATTGGGGGACACACGTTCGATAGAGTACTATGTGATACTGGGGTCAGTATCAACCTGATGTCGTACTCCATCTACAAGCATCTCAACATCGGAGAGATGAGGCGCACGACGATCACCCTGCAGATGGCGGACCGGTCTGTGTCCCGCCCAAAAGGTATACTAGAGGATGTGCTCATTCGCGTGGGCCATCTCATTTTTCCTGCAGATTTTGTGGTGCACGAGATGAAGGAGGACGAGAACATGCCCATGATCTTGGGGCATGATTTTCTAAACACTAGCGCCGCTCTCATTGACTGTCGAGGCGGCGAGATCACACTCCGAGCAAATGATGAAAAGATTACCTTTGTGATCGACAAGAGCAAGAAGAAAGCGGAGTGCAATCGAATCTCCACTACTGAAGAAGGATATTAATCTGAAGAGGAAGAAGCAGCTGCCATTGAGTGGGAGCGAGGAAACGAAAGGGTGAAAGTGTCAACTACACCACCTTTTTCTGCCCTTACTGTCGCGCCCCCAAACCGGGCCTATGCGACAGTCCCACGTGCGACCAAAGCACGCTAAGGGATTTAATAGTTTAAAATAATTTTTGAAATTTAAGCGGAAGCGAATTCTTGTTTTTGAAATAATATGGCTTCA